>QLOI01000952.1:15134-106671 GCA_003313605.1 Tuber umbilicatum
CCTCAACCTTCCCTAAGACATAGAACGACTTTCTTTCTATTCACAGGGCGAGTATCCTTTTATCGAATTGACGGGAGAATGTCGGATTTCGAACGAGGTTTACCGAAACGGGCGGCTGTGTCACAAGGTGGCGATTGCCACGGCGGGGGCGAAGGAGGAGGGGGAGGAGAAGGGGGGGAGTCAACTTCAATAGAATTATTGACCCAAGGATCCGAATTCACTCGAGAACGGCGAAAATACCTACCGCCAGTATGGAAGCCGGCTTGGTTCACTGGTTGGCACACTGGTGTCTCAGCATGCGCCGCTTCCGTCGTGGTTGTTCTGATTATAAACATCAGATTAACAATCTACGTTGCTAAGGATCCCAAGTACAAGATGGAAGAAGGCGTTTGGACTTTGTATTCAGGCAGTTGTGATAGGGGCGAGACGATCGAGACGTGGCCGCATCTGGGGATAAATATCCTTCCCACCCTGCTTTTGTCCGGGAGTAATTATACGCAGCAGTGTCTCGCGGCGCCGACACGGAGCGAGATTGACATTGCGCATGCTAGGAGACGATGGATGGATATTGGAGTTCCGAGTGTTAGGAATTTGTTCAGGATTAAGCGGGAGAGGACTCTGTTGTGGATTGCTATTGGGATTACTAGCATTCCGCTCCATTTGTTGTATGTCTATATTGCCCTCGCCCACCTGGATCACAGAGGGGAGGCTAACTCGAAATGTGCAGGTACAATTCCGCAGTGTATACTTCGATAGCGGCGAGCAATTTCGTCGTCTCTGTTGTGACCAACAACCACTTTGAACCAGGAGCCTTTTCAAACGTGACCGAGGCAATCGGCGACTTAGGACTGGGGAAATAGAGTGGTATGGACAAGACGGGCTCCACGACGTCCGGGGACTATAGGTACGATACCCGGCTGCTTAGTAGTGTGTTCAAGAAATACAATACCAGCGCCCAGGACTACGAAGACTTGACACCTTCCGAGTGCACAAAACTCCACAACAACGACTTCATGTCCGACCCCAGAAACCTATACCTGATCACCAAACGTAGCTCCAATGTCACGCACAATAACACTCTCCTAGACATGATATATGTCAAAAGTGACGGGACCTCGCCAAGTAGTTGGATGTGCGCTTACAACGAAACCGTATACCGGGCTTTTTATGAAACAGAATTCAGGTGTAATCCTAACAAGCTAGCTTCGAATGTGACGCGTGGTCTCCCATGGCGGGTGACCCCGAAAGAAGGGGATGAGGTAGAGATTGGCGGATGTAAGGGCGAAAGGACAGCGGAGAAGTGCAAGGTGCAATTCTCCCTAGGGATCATGATCGTCGTTATCTTCTGCAATCTTGTTAAGGCTGGCAGCATGATCATGACGGTTGTTAGATCCCGAGAGCCAACTCTAGTTACGCTGGGTGATGCTGTGGACTCCTTTCTGAGGGTTCCGGACTCGACGACGATAGGGATGTGCTTTACAGATCGGGAATTTGTTGAGAGGGAGTGGAGTTGTGGGAAGACAGGGCCGAGGCAATGGAAGCAAAAGGGGTCCCAGAGGTGGTGGACCAGCGTCAGTATGGCGAGGTGGATAACTTGTATTTTATTCTGTTTGACAACTATCTATGTCGCAGGGGAGTCACTTGGAGCTGGGATAGAGAAGGATAGGAAGTTCGTGGGCACCGACATTAAATCAATGTAAGTTAGCCCCCCCCTTCAAGCAATTCCTTCGAGAATGGTTTTAAGTAAAAGACAAAAAAGATGGACCAGAGGCTTTGGAAAAATAAATAGTGTCTCCCGAGTGGGCATAAACTTCAGAAACATCCAGGCAATCCTCCTAGTTAACCTTCCTCAAACCATCCTATCATTCCAATACCTCACCTATAACTCCCTCTTCACCTGCATGCTCTCTGGTCACGAATGGTCACTTTTCAGTCACCACCACCGCACCCTCCGCGTCACATTGCCGCACTCGGGGCAACGCTCCACATACTGGCTTCAAATACCCTACACCTATGCCATCCCTCTAATGACCCTGAGTGGTCTTCTCCACTGGTTAACCTAGCAATCAATATTCCTCACGAGGGTTGAGATATTGGACGCGCTCGGCAAGCGGACTTCCGTTACAATAAGTGCCGTGGGGTGCTCCTGCATTGCCATCATTTTCGTGCTCACGCTAGCGATTCTCGCCATGCTGACTGCCGCCAGTATAGGGTATAAACTATTTGCTGCGGAAATCCCCTCTGTCGGGAGTTGCTCCGCTGCAATTTCAGCAGCGTTTCATGCTGGGGAGGGGTCGGAGCTAATTATATGGAGGAAGGTGCGCTGGGGAGATGTGGGGATCGTCTCAAATTTGGGGGTCAGGCATTTAACATTTCCGAGTGAGGAGGGGGTTGGAAAACCAGTCCCTGGAGAGGTTTATGCCGGGAGAGGGGGAGGGGAGGAGTAATTCTCTGTGGTTACTTATCCAGAGAAGGTTTCCTTTCCTTCATCCTATCATGGGGAAAAATGGAGAGTAGAAAGTTGGAATAATATATATTCAAGCTCGAGATATCTGATACGTGGGGGGGATCGTATTGTGTATCGCTCTGGTGAGCGATATGAACTGTGGGTATGCTTTTGGTTTAGGGTGCAATTACACAATAAAGATACACGGTTATGCATCTGGTCATGAAATATCACAAACACACAGCTAACCAGACTGCTGGTCCTACAAGAGGTCTACCAAGTGAGAACGCCACCCACAATACCATATTCAACTTACCATCTTTGTTATCCTAGTAGACTAATTGACCACCCTTCCTTCAAATCCTCTCAAACATTCTCTCCAAGCCCGCCCTTCCGGGGTCCCGGTGTCCGATGGAGGCACTCCCGCCAGTCATGCGACTTTTCTTCTACTCGACTGTTTGCTCTCATAAAGTGCGAGTTTGTGGGGTCTGTTTAGTTTGGAGTATAGGATTGGCAGGATGACTTTTTCGGGGGAGTATTGTAAAATTACTTTGTTGTAAGGTGGAAGGTTAGGAAATGGAAATGTTATTTAGGAAATAAAGTCTAGGACTGAGGACTGTTTCCATGTGATGAGAACAAAAGACTAATACCCTAGAAGGGCTACTTGGATGGTAAAAAAAAGTGGGTGAAGAAAGACCTATTCTGGTCACCAGTTAGGCAGGTATGATGCCGTGACACTCTGGTATTGAAAAAGTTTCCCCGTTCTTTTGGCGATCCAGAAATTTCAACCTCCACCCGCTCCAGTTCTCAACCTACCCAATCGGCAAACCACAGCTATGAGTTTTTTTGCTCGGGCACTTAAGCCGGTGGTTTTCCGTGAAGTCCAATTTTTTTTTTTTGTTAAATCCGGGGTTTATTTGTACTAAGTACGGGAAAAATCCATGATATGTACCCTGAGGTATGACCTAAAAACCCAATAACATAATAAAATCCTCCCTATCAAACCAATCCACACAAAACAAAAGACCGTAATCCACCTCCCCACCCTCTCAAAATAACACAATATAAAATGTAGCCCATTAACCATGTACCAAGCATGAGCGTTACAGCAACAACTATAATGCATACATTCTGCTATAGATGTCAAGTGAGGGCCATTTCCTCCTCCAATCCTTTCTTAGGCCGGGAGGAGCATAGCAAAAAGTGGGTGTCATGTGGGCCATGACAATTCACACACCTGAGGAGTGTATGATTGCAGGGACGATCTTTCAAATGACAGGTGGCAGTGGAAGCGTTGAAACGCAGTCTGCGTTCCGTCCTAAAGGTGGAGGAAAAAGCTGCCAGCCGCTTGCCGACGAACTCAGGTGCCCTGGGCCCAGTGATGGAGATAACTGTTAGGCATATGCAGTCCCAACACCCCTCTCTGGCCCCGATGTAGGGCCCGGGCGTCGTCTGCATCATGGTTTGAAGTTGCTAGTTACCAGCAAAAATCGCGGAATTGGCAGCTTCACCATAACACCGTATATGTCGTCGCCGTCCATCCGACTGGAAGCTGTTCGCAGGATATATGAGAGGGGTAGTGAGCTCTGTTCATACAACTGGAATCTAGTATGCAATACAAAAGATACCAGAACGAACAGAAAATCCTACAGAATAATATTATGATATGGCGCTTCATGTTGACCGACTACGAATAGTCATTGGTCTACAACCAACGGACGAGAGTCAAGGAGAGGTAGCTGCAAGAACTTCTCGCTAGGCAAATCAAGAAGCAATGGAGCACTAACCCTACTGACTCTGCGTGAAGATAATGCAGTCATGCCGCTGTGTTGTCACTGGTGTCTGATATTGAGACTGATCACCTCAATGACAGAGGAACGATTGGTATGTTCGCATTTGGGTGGCATACTCAGACTAATTTCGTATGGTAAAGGCATCATTAACTTCCGACTGGCGGAGTCTCGCACACCCTCAGGAAGACAGAGTTATAATAGCCAAATGACCAGAAGCGGGGAAGTATTCAGGGTCTAAGAGTGTTCGCACTAATGATTGATAAGATGAAGGACTAGTAGTTGCTGCGGAGGTACTTAGTTAGTATAGGTATTAGATGTACCGGCCGCAGAAACTCACGTGGGATAGAAATAGAAGAGTTCCTCCCCAGCTATTAGACAGACAGCAACGGAGAAGAGATCTTATCAATATAACAAGTTATTATCTACACTTCATACTCTTAGTAATTTTAGCGAACCGAGTATTAGTGATTTTTATTATTACGAAGCCTTCCTGACATCACTGTGTTATCGAACACATTAACGCTTAACCATACTCTACCGAGCTCTGAGTTGGTTACCTGTAACAATAACAACAGTGGAGGCAAGTTTGCTCTCTCTGGGTGTGTCTGGGACTAGCCATCTGGGCTGATTCACCAGGGCCAGGCCAGCGTTAAAGATAGTGAGTTCCGAGGCTATCGTAGCCAATGGGTGAGAGGTGGGAATGCTGTGTACTAACAATTGGGTAACCGGTGAGTCCATTTGGACAGTGGTAGTGCCAGGGATCAGGTAGATGAAGGTTCTGATTCTGCTGTTGACAGTCATGGCCTTAACGGACTCCATGGTATTAAGGGTGATTGTGTTTCCTTTGATTTGGACAGTTTGTATGTAGATGCCAGCCAATGAGTGGTTGATGTTGTCACTTAGGTCTAGCGCCATTGTGCTGAGAGGTTCACCTTCTCTTTTGACGATTGTAACCGGTACGGGTACTAGGTTATGTTTTATGTTTTGTTTTAAGTATCGCTTAATACTTAGTATGTTTTATGTTTTGTTTTAAGTATCGCTTGATACTTAGTTTAGTTGATACTCAACGAGCAAGAAAACATGTATTTAAACACCGAGCAAGTCTGGCTTTGGAAAAGCAGACTTCGACAGATAGTACTCAAAACATACTTGGTTGAACAGTTACTTCTTTATTGCGATCTTAAAGAACTTTATCTAGTTTGCAACCACCTCAAAGCCTCTGTTAGGCGCTCCTTATAGCTACTCTCTTGTACCTTGGCCACCTACTGAGAACCCTATCGGACACCTGGCTGAGCCTCGGCCCAGACAGGTTACAACGATAAGCTGACGTTCCCGTGCGGTGGGTCCTTTTTTGGACTGTATAGGCTTTGCTGGTGCACTAGTGGTGTTTGAGGTTGCAGCAGGTTTGCTGTTAGCGGTGTTCTTCTTTCGTCCCGTCCTAGCCACTGTGGCCCAAGTGCGAGGGGTGGCGGATGACTTTATTGCCGGAATGGGAGGTGGGGGGAGTGGACCAGAATCATGCCTGGGGTTCTGCACTGAGGACGCTTCCTGGGTAACAGAAAGTGGTATAGGGGTAGGTGTCCCAGGCCCAGGTTGGGACTACTCAAGGTTGTTCATCTTTTTGTGGAGAGCCTCGAGATTCTCATTTAGAGCATCAATGGCTGTCCGGTAGTCATGGTGTATGTGTCTTATAATGCGGAGTAGTATATGGACTTCAGGGCTGGCTCTTGCACAGTCCCGTTGATCAGTTTCATTTATGTCATGAAAAAGATTACTAAAGTACAGGGAGGATCCTATCCCTGGGCCATTGCCAGGTAGTATGGTCTTGATTGTGGAGCTGCGTGGTCGTTTAAGAGAGGGGGGGGGCGTGGGCGTAAAAATTGTTGATAAGGTGGGGTGTCCTTGTTCAGTGACAGAGAACTGTGCCCCAGGGGGTGGGTCTGATTCCTTAGCAGGCTTTTTCCCTTTGCGGCGGGACCTTGCAGTAAAGGGTAGAGCCGAAGGATCAATGGTAGAGAGAACTTTCCCAAGTGGGGTAAAATGAGGTGGTAACAAAAGGTTTTCAGCCAATAGCAAAAGAGCTTGGCAGCAAACTTGGTGTAGTTTTTTCTTTGACTGTGGTTGTAACGGAGACAGAGCTTGTTTTCCATGAAGTCCACCACCTAACCTACTTGTACAAACCCCAAGCCAATCTAACAGATTCTGACTGTGATGGTGCCCCAAACTCCAGTTACACAGGGGTCCACGAATCGGAATGAAACATTTTATTATAACCAAATGCGCACAGTACTTGGCTCTAAATTGGAGAGACAGGAAAATCTACTGTCATCACTGCAGGTGTAGGGGCCGCCGAGATCTCTTGACAGAGGGTAGTCATAGTGAATAATGTTGTTGGCTAAGTTCCTAGTCTGGAAGGTAATGGTGTAAACACTCAAAATTCAACCCAGCGCAGAGAAGATACCCGCCAGCTATGCCTTGCGCCCCATAGTGCTAAAAATCCATCAACTCACATAACGCGCTTTCCTTCTTTCCGTAAAGAGTAACCACCAAACCCTAAAAGGTGCCAAGTAAGCCAGGAATCAATCTAGGGCTACCATGGAAGCAGCAGCAGCAGTTGAGGCGGGGGGGGGGGTAACGCGGAGCGCTGCAAGGTATCATGGGGCAAATACTAGCAGCGTGAAAATGAGATGAATTTCCTATCCTATCTTGAACTCTGTTTAACACCTGCATATCTTCCTCAGTTCATGTCGCCGCAGACCCAACGCATTCGTTGGGTTAATCCGGGTTATGGTTCGTTGGGTTGGGTTGGCTCGATTCCGCGGATGATAGATGGTAGCATTAATGTGAAAAAGTTGTAGGAAAATAAGGCAGTGGAGAGAACTCCTTGATAAAATATAAGTGGAGGGGAGGAAAAAGTTTATTTTGTTTATTGTTATAACCAAACTGACAACCCATGTCTGATTACTCTGTTTTTGATTTTTACTAAGTTGATGAAGCCCGCAGGGCATGTGATGGCGCATTCATTATTCCCCTCCCCCCATTCTTCTGTCGGATTCTCGTGGGTAACGTTTGTTCGATCCCCTGAGCCCACTCGGGTTACATTGGGTGATTCTGCGGGCTCCTTTCTGGGGATGCCGGGCTCGGCGATAGAGATACGCTTTGCTGATTGAGGGTTCATTAAGAGTGAATGGAGGCGTGGGTCGAGGACTGGACAAAGTCAATGGAAGCAAAAGGAGGTACAGAGGTGGTGGGCTAGTGTTAGTAAGACGAGATGGATAACTTGTAATTTTTCTTTCCCGATAAGTGTCATCGCTGTGGGGGTGTTGCTTCGTCTGGGGATCGCCAATGACGGAGCCTGCATGAACAGTGACATTAAATACTTGTAAGTCATCCCCTAACGCTCCTTTTGAGAAAATATCATGGAAAAGACAAAACAGGTAGACAAGCGTCTTTGACGAAGTAAACATTAGTTCCCTATATAACAAACTTTGCAAATACAACCCAGGAAATCCATTCGAGTGCTAGTTTTATCCTCCCCTGCTTATAATATTTGGCCAAGCTTTTAATATGTCAATATTGTCATGCGATCCAGTAGCAGTTTCCTCCACCACACCCAAACGATAAGTAATTTAGCTTGGTATAGTATTATGCCCAAATTTCACAGGCATCCGGACACCTTGATAATAAAGCCCACCAAAAGAGCAGATCCTTGGCGCCGAGGTGTGTACTGTACTCGAGTATGTATCCGCGAGATTGACAAGTATCGGTAGCATATCGTAATTGCACCCGGGTACCGCAAAATGTGTGCTGCGGAACGTTTACTCGAGTGCTCAAGTAGGTTCGGCCTCCTCTGGGTCAAGTAGATCCTGCTTGGCGCTAGGCTACAGTAGGTGGTGTTTATATTACTACGCACTTAGCTTGTGTGGCCGTGATTTGATGGGTGATACTGGAAATGCGCCAAGGTTCCTGCCGATTGCGCAACGGTGAACTGTTGCAAATCTTGTAGCACGTCTACGGAAGAGAGTGCTCAAGGTCACAAAGTGAGTAACTTGTCGACGACCCTAATCAATTGGATAGGCTCAGGCGATTCGCTTACCCGCGTATTCAACCCCAGTTGAAGGGGGCGCGGTAGTAGTGGGAGTCCGAGCACTTACCCGCTGGAATATTTCTGGGATTGGTTCCTGACTATGTTGTGCGGTAGTCAAACTAGGGGCCTTTGTTTCGTGGGAAGCGAACGAGTTAAGCTCGTGCTCGTGGTCCACCGGAGGGCTGCTCCTCGCAAGTGATTTCGATTTGAGGCAGCACTTATCCGCTTTCACCTAAAATTCCTCGTAACACTGACAGTGTCAGAAGGAAGGCAGTGCCAACAAGGGGTAGTGTGTCTGCGCTAAGGGCACGATACCCGTACTCGTACGACGAGGGCGAACAACGAATCCTAGCATAGCCTGTCCCAGCGAGGATTTTGTCGTCCATTTTGTCTACGTGTATAACGACGGGGAAGCCGACGGGTTCGACCGTAGGTGGACGAACTCTCTTCTAATACAGCGGCTCCAGAGGGCCATGTGGGGGCCATGTCGGGGAAGCCGACCGGAGAACCTGCCGGGCTTGTCTCAACCTAAGTTACCGGGTCGGGCCAGTACGGCCCGTTCACTTCCATTGATGATTACAATTGCTCTTTGGTCAACAACCTCTCATGATATCTATTCCCGTAAACAATTTTCTATTTTGGCATGATTTACGTCATAAATACGGCTTAAATCTTGATTTTATGTCAACTATAGCGAGCCGGGTGGTACCACTAGAGTGGCCAAAGCAATAGAGAAACGAAAGGAAAGTTAGAAAATCTCAGGTACTCAAGGAGCGTATGAATATCATGATCCGCATATCTTAGTTGGTGGTTCGCCACCCTGCCCTCTGCTCATGACTTCTAGTTTGCCAAGATTTATAGATAGGTCCCCATTTACCGCCGTAGTCCTCGCAGATCCCCATAGCCCACTTTAGATCCGTACAGGTCCTCACGAATCCTGGCCAATCCCCATAATCCATGGGAGAAGTCTGTAGTCTTCCTAGCAGCCTCCACGCACAGTTAGTTAGGCCCCATGCTGTACGGGCCCGCAGGAATCTCTTATGACTACCGTTTTTCTCTCAAAACTGGCAGCCATGGACTAAAAACACTTGAGCAAATTGTGGATAAGCAAAAGAAATGCGCTGTTCGTAGAGCGTTACAGATTTTGCCAACACTATCATATATAATATGTATGACATACTCATTAAAACACAATTCTTGTCTGACCGCTCTATTTCTACAACCTTTACTAAGTTGGTGAAACAAGCGGATCATGTGATAGTTCTTATTATTATTATTTTCCCCATTTTGCCTTTACTCGCTTCGGTACTAATACTAGTAAAGATGGTGATATGATTGGACTTCGTCCGATAATCTTGCAGCTTCAGATTACCGAGAGCACACTAAGAAGCACCGTACTGTTTGCCTGAACGGTACATGAAAATACGAGTACCGGAAGGCTCCCCGATTGCAGAGCTGACACCCCCGAGGGTTCCCTAGCGGTTCGTAAAGAAAGTTTCAAATAGCCCTAACCAGAGCCTTCCTCTCAACTACTCCTGAGCTTCAGAACTGCTTCTTTCCCACCCGCCAGACAAGACACGTTTTATTATTTATTTGTCGAGTTGCTGGCGAGCGAATGTCGAATTTTAGAATGAGGTTGCCGAAATGGACGACTACGCCAAAAAGTGACTATTCGGGCGGCGGAGGAGGAAGCAAATTCTTTTCAAAAAAGCTCCTGACACGAGGATCTAAATTCATCCGAGAATGGCCGAAATCCCTCTCATCACCACGGAGGCCAGCCTGGTTCACGGGTTGGCACACAGGTGTCGTAGCTTGCGCCGCTTCGGTTGTGGTGGTTCTGTTTATAAACGTCAGTTTGACAATTTACGCTGCTGTGAAGTACAAAATGGAAGGAGGGGTTGGGACTTTGTATTCGGGTAGTTGTGACAAGAGCAAGACGATTGGACTGTGGCTGCACCTGGGGATAAATGTCCTTTCCACGCTGTTATTGTCTGGGAGCAATTATACGCAACAATGTCTTGCAGCGCCAACTCGCAGCGAGATTGATGCTGCGCATGCGAGGAGGCGGTGGATGGATATTGGTGTTCCAAGTGTTAGGAATTTGTTCAGGATTAAGCCGGAGAGGACGTGGTTGTGGATTGCGATTGGGATTACAAGTATTCCGCTACATTTACTGTATGTTTATGGTACCAAGCCCGTCCGAGGCCTAGGGGAAGGTTAACCTCAAAATTGCAGATACAATTCTTCAGTATATACCACGATAGCAGCAAACAGTTTCATAGTAACCACCGTGACCAACAACCACTTTGGACAAAAATCATTGGACATGACGGAGCGATTATCCAGCCTCTACCAGGAGTTAAAAACAACGGACCAGACAGAAGCTGGATACATTGAGGCGAAATTTGATTTGTTCATCAGTTTATTCGAAAGATACAATACAAGAAACCACAGCTACGAATATCTGACACCTCTCGAGTGCACAAAGCTCTACAACACCGAATTCCTGTCCGGACGGGGAACCCTATTCTTGATCACCAAACAGAGTTCCACTGCCACGCACAATAATACCCTTCTGGACATAATCGAAGTCCCTGGCTATGAGACCGTACCTAATGGTTGGATGTGCACTAGGCACCCGTGGGCCTCTCGGGTGTGGGACTCAGCATTGCCGTGCAATGCCAGTGACATAGTCTTGAATTTGACGAGCGGGCTCCCATGGAGGATGGAGCTGAGAACATACGAGGAGGTAGAGATAAGCGGATGCAGGAGCGAGAAGGTAGAGGAAAAGTGCAAGGTGCAGTTCTCGATAGGGATCATGATAGTCGTTATCTTCTGCAATCTTGTCAAGGCTTGCGGCATGGTCATGACGGTTGTTAGATCCCGCGAGCCCACTCTGGTTACGTTGGGTGATGCTATGGACTCCTTTCTGAGAACCCCGGATCCGACAACAATAGGGATATGCTTTGCCGATCGGCAGTTCGTTAAGAGGGAGTGGAGGCATGGGTGGAGGACAAGTCCGAAGCAGTGGAACCAAAAAGGGGTGAAGAGGTGGTGGACTAGTGTTAGTAAGACCAGGTGGATAACTTGTAATTTTCTCTGCTCGATAACTATCATCCTCGCGGGGGTGTTGCTTCGAATGGGAATGGTCAAGGACGGGTTAGGCAGCAGCGCGGACATTAAATCAATGTAAGTCATCTCTCTTCTCTTAACACTCCCCTTGAGAGAGGTTTTAAGAAAAAGACAAAACAGGTGGACTAGAGGCTTCGGAAAAGTAAACAGTGTCTCCTTAGTCAGCCTAATCTTCGGAAACATCACCCAAGCAATCCTCCTAGCTAACCTTCCTCAAACAATCCTATCGTTCCTCTACCTAGCATACAACTCCCTATTCACCTGCATGCTCACAGGTCATGAATGGTCCCTCTTCGGTCACCACCACCGCACCCTCCGCGTCACATCCCCGCAGCGAGGACAGCGTTCCACATACTGGCTTCAAATACCCTACATCTACGCCATCCCTCTAATGACCATGAGCAGTCTTCTCCACTGGCTAACCTCGCAGTCGATATTCCTCGCAAAGGTCGAAGTATTGGATCCGCTTGGCGGCGAGACTTCAGCAGGGATAAGTAGCGTGGGGTACTCCTGCATTGCCATCATTTTCGTACTCTTACTGAGTATCCTTGCCATGCTTGCTGCGGCTGGGGTAGGGTATAAACAATTTGCTGCGGAGATTACTACTGTCGGGAGTTGCTCCGCGGCGATTTCGGCAGCGTGCCATGCTTTGGGGGAGGACCCAGAGGGAATTGTAGGGAAGAAGTTGCGCTGGGGGGATGTGGGGAATGCACTAGATCAAGGGGTGAGGCATTTAACGTTTTCGGGTGAGGATAGGGTTGGGACGCCAGTTTTTGGAGGGGTTTATGCGGGGGGGAGTGACCTCCTATGACTATGTTTGCAGAGAAGGTCTCCTTTCTTTAATCTTATCATAAAGAAAAATAAAATTCGAAAGGTTGGAACTATCTATTTAGCTTGAAATATTTAATGCGTAGGGAGGATTTTATTCTATATTGCTCCGGTAAGCGATGTGGACTGAGTGTGTGTGCGGGCTTGGAGATTTATGGTACACTTACACAAGAATAATAATGCAGTTATTCATAGACTCATGAAATATCACTCACACACCGGGGAACTAGACCCTGGTGCTACCCTCAGTTTATCAAATAAGAACGTCACCCAGGACGCTGCACCCAACAAACACCTTCGCTACCCGTAGTGGATATATTTCTTACTCTTAGCAATCAGGTACTACCACCCAAGAACCCTCAGGTACCCGCTCCAATAGCACTCTACCGCGGTTTCACTATCGGTTGGAGGTCCCCCAAATAGTCACGTAAACCTCTGCTCAACCGCTTATTTCCGCCCTTAGTCTGGAGTGCAAAGTCGCCTGGATGAATTAGTTGAAGGCATAAAATGACGTTGTGGTAATGTGGGAGGACAAGAAATGGAAATGATATTTAGGAACTAAACTCAAAGGCCCAGGATTGTTTCCATGGGATGAGAACAAAAAATCAATGCCATACAAGGACTTGGATAGTAAAAAAAAATTAAAGTCGAATAAAGAAGAACCTATCCTCCAGTTCCACATGTGGGAGTCGTTCTTCAATGGTTTAGTTATGTGATAGCTAATAGCTCAGCAACCATAAGACCCCGCAAAGGCTACAGTAATCCACACGTAGAGACATGGTTAATTTTCAAGGAGCTCTAGAGAACAGTCCGCTCGTGGCAAACCTTTGTGACAAACTTTCAAGGACTATCCAGGTTTTTGGGTTCTACAAGTACCCTATCCAAAGCAAAGGAAAGGCAGTATAGTAAATCTCATCGTGGCTTCTTGGAAGTGTTCCATACTGTAGCCAAAGCTAACTAACCCTTATTGATGGCGAGTTTTATCTGCGGGAATCGGCCGCGGTATGCGGCTGTTGGTTATCAGAGAAACATAAGATGGAGCTTGGTTGTCTTCTCCTGGAACGGGAGTGGGCTTTTATCCCTAAGCTAAGAAAAGGTAGCGCCACAAAATAAAACTAAAAGCGAGTAAAATTGGGGCTCGGCATCATGTGAGAGCTCGGGAAGAAAGAAAAGAAAAGAGATATTAAGATGGCAAGGGACAAAAAAGGGAAATACCATAGCTAATCAAGATATTGTTGTGGGGTTATGACATAGACAAATAAGAGATGAGAAAAGTAAAGGACAGCCCGTCCTCCCAAAGAACAGGATGAGGGCAAACTAAGAATCCCGGTCTAACCTGGTCCAAGAAGGATTTTTATCACTTGTTCGTTGGTAAACGACGACAAAGACCCCTGGCTCAACCATAGGTCGGTGTAGTGTCATAGAATACGGAGCTCTACTAGACCACCTAAGAGTAATGTCGGGGAAGTATAGGGCTTGCCGCGACCTCAGTTACCTAGCCGCGCCGGTCGGGCCAACTTCCACGGTAATTGTACAAGGCCGGCAAGAAGTTATGGAATAGTTATTCGAGGTTAACCAGCCAAATAGATCCCTGTCCGCTCCGGTTAACAGACTTGACCGTTGTATCGCCTACGGTCCTAGCTCTCAGGCTGCGAAAGAATGTCTCATCCTATGGGGCCCATGTCCCTTGCCAAAAACCTACCGTACTCAAGATCACAGGGCCAGAGGGGCTGTTAATGGCAGTCCCATCCGACCCAGTCTTCTTAGAAGCCTCATGGGGCTGCCAGGGTCCCACGTTGTGCGGGCCCCCGGGGATCTCCCGTACTGCACCTACTGCCTCTATCTCGAAACCAGCAATCATAAATGAACATCTGAAGAAGTCTCGAATAGGCGAAATAAATGCGTCATGGAGTGCAACGGCTTTTGCCAACGTCGAAATGTATCAATATCGTTATCATCAAAACTCAGTCCATGTCCTATCACTCTATTTTTATGATTTTTACCAAGTTGGTGAAGTGAGCAGGTCATGTGATAGTGATTTTTTCTTTCTTTTTCTATTTCACTTGTTCTAATATTGGTAGCCCTCAACCGTACCTCCCGTTTCATCGGTTGAGGAGGACAATATTTGGCGCCCCATATTCTTGCCCCTTCAGATTATTGAAAGCACAACAAGGCATACGGTACCGTGCACGTGCCGCAGGTATGGGAGGCTACCGTATTCTTGGGCTAATACCACCAAAAATTCCCATCCTGGCCCATGATGGGGTTTTAAATAACCTTAACTAGAACCTCCCCCCCTCGACCCTCCTAAGATTTAGAACGGCTCCCTTCTTGCTCATTCGACAAGAGACGGGCGCAGATTCGTTTGTTGAGCTGCTGGTGAGTGTGCCGTATACCAAAATGAAGTTACCCAAATGGACGATTATGTCACCAGGTGGCGATTACCAGATCAGAGCAGGAGGTAGGGGTGGAAGCAAATCGTCTTCAATAGAATTATTGACTCCAGAATCCGGATTCACTCGAGAATCGCCGAACTCCCTTCCATCAGTATGGAAGCCAGTTTGGTGCACGGGTTGGGGTGCCACACAGGTGTCTTAACCCGCGCCGGTTCCGCCCTGGTTGCTCTGTGTATAAACGTCGGTTTAACAATTTACGCCGCTGCGAATCCGAAATACAAGATGGACGGAGGCGTGGGGACTTTGTACTCGGGTAGTTGTAACAAGAGCAAGACGATCGGGGTGTGGCTGCACCTCGGGATAAATGTTCTTTCCACACTGTTGTTATCCGGGAGTAATCATACGCAGCAATGTCTTGTAGCGCCGACCCGCAATGAGGTTGACTCTGCACATGCTAGGAAACGGTGGATGGATATTGGTGTTCCGAGTGTTAGAAATTTGTTCAGGATTAAGCCGGAGAGAGCGCGGTTGTGGATTGCGATTGGGGCTACCAGCATTCCGTTGCATTTGCTGTATGCTTATATCACCATGCCGGCGAAGGTTCTGGGAGGAAGGCTAACCGGAAAATTGCAGGTACAATTCCGCAGTTTATACTTCGATAGCGGCGAACGGTTTTATAGTAACCATCGTGACTAACGACCACTTTGAACAATTATCCTCCAATATGACCGAGCGGTTATTACGCTTATACCAGTTTTACAACACCACATTCTCGGTTGAATATAGGAATCAGGAGATTCAGCTATTCAGTAGTGTGATCGAGGGGTGTAATACTAGAAATCAGAGCTACGAATATCTGACACCTCCCGAGTGCGTAAAACTCTACAAGACTGATTTCCTCTCAAACCACAGAAACCTATTCCTAATCGCCAAACATAGTTCCAATGCCACACACAACAACACCCTTCTGAACAGATTCCAAGTCGGAGGCGAATCAGAATATGAGAGTGTGCCTAGTCGTTGGATGTGCAATCGACACCCGGATCGCTATATTTTATAGCCCCCAAATCGATGCAGCTCCAGTGACCTAGTTTCGAATGTGACGAGGGGTCGCCCATGGCGGATGGAGCTAGGAAGATACAAGGAGGTAGAAATAAGCGGATGCAGAAGCGAGACAGTGGAGGAGAAGTGCAAAGTGCAGTTCTCCCTAGGAATCATGATAGTCGTTATCTTCTGCAATCTTGTCAAGGCTTGCGGAATGATCATGACGGTGGTTAGATCCCGCGAGCCCACTCTGGTTACATTGGGTAACGCTGTGGACTCCTTTCTGAGGATCCCAGACTCGACAACAATAGGGATGTGTTTTGCCGACCGGCGGTTCGTTAAGAGGGAGTGGAGCGTGGTGGGAGCGTGGTGGAGAGGGTCGAGGCAATGGAAGCAAAAGGGTGTCCAGAGATGGCGGACTAGCGTTAGTAAGACGAGGTGGATAACTTGTAATTTTTTCTGCTCGATAACTATTATTACAGCGGCGGTGCTACTTGCGCTGGGGATGGTCCATGACAGGAAATACTGGAGCATACACATTAACTCAATGTAAGTTACCTCCCATCTCCTAATATTCCCTTTGAGAGAGGTTTTAAGAAAAAGACAAAACAGGTGGACTAGAGGCTTCGGAAAAGTAAACAGTGTCTCCTTAGTCAACCTAATCTTCGGAAGCATAGCCCAGGCAATCGTCTTAGCTAATCTTCCACAAACCTTCCTGTCATTTCTCTACCTCACCTACAACTCGCTTTTCACCTGCATGCTCACGGGCCATGAATGGTCCCTCTTCAGCCACCACCACCGCACTCTCCGTGTTACATCCCCGCGCCCAGGCCAACGCTCCACATACTGGCTTCAAATACCCTACACCTACGCCATCCCTCTAATGACCCTGAGCGGTCCTCCATTGGCTAACCTCGCAATCGATATTCCTCGCGAGAATTGAGATACCGGACCCGCTCGGAGTGAAGGTTTTACATACGATAAGTACCGTAGGGTACTCCTGCATCGCCATCATTTTCGTCCTCGCACTCAGTATTATTGCCCTGCTGACTGCCGTCGGGATCGGGTACAAACGGTTTGCTGCGGAGATTACTACTGTTGGGAGTTGCTCTGTAGCGATTTCGGCGGCGTGTCATACTTGGGGGGAGGACCCGGAGGGCATCGTGAGGAGGAAGGTGCGATGGGGGGATGTTGGGATGGTGCGACATCTGAGGGCGAGGCATTTGGCGTTTTCGAGTAAGGAGGGGGTTCGGAAGCCGATCTTTGGAGAGGCTTACGCCGGAACCGAGAGAGAAAGTAATTATAATTTGTGATTTTGCACTTAGGGAAGGTTTGCTTTCTTTGAGATTAGCATAGGGAAAAATAGTGTTTGGAAGGTTGGAATTAGATATATTTAGCTTGAGATATTTAATGGGTGGGGAGGATTGTATTGTGTATTGCTCCGTGAACAATATGCATCAGGTAAATGTGAGGGTTTGGATATTTATTGTCCAACACCACAGGTTCACAATCCGGGAGGGCGCACATGGCAACATACAGTAGTCCTTGCTCGCCCTCACTTAGGCCGAACGACCCAGCACCCAAATGTCAGCTAGGGTTAGGAAACTAGTTTTGCCGATTCCATAAAAACCTCTTCGGGGACAAGAGTTATATCTTTTTCTTCTTCAACTTTTGATAACACCCCAAGTGCACCTCACCCCCCAGCCAGACCCCAGAAACCAGCTTTGCTGGACCTCCGAACTCCCGTAGATGGAAACAGTGGTCGTCCTTTAGCTAGGGGAAAGTCACGTCAGTCGGTTGGCAAGGTTAGCTTTCTCCGCGTGAGCCCACGTCTTTACATGTAGTGTGGCATCTATGTCCCTTGCGCCAATGAGGGTGTCGGAGCCGGTGAAGAGGTGGAAATTGACTAACCAGATTGGAGCCTTAAAGGAAGGGGATTTTAGCCGAGTATTAAATTAAGACGATAGCCATCCCTAGCTTTGACAGCGGAGTTCTGCTATAGTTATTAGACTATTTAGAGTTGATTTTCCCGAGTTGGGGTAGTCTTATTACACCCGGTGCCCAATTTTCAGCAACTTGCGATAATCATGTTCCGCTGCAGTCAATTGAGTCGATCGGGATTGGTTTCGTGGCGTTTAAGGAGGAGCTTTAGTGTGTCTTTGCTTCTGTCTGTTGATGCCAGCAAATGGTGGACCGGGCCAAAATTATATTCATGCTGAACGAACTGACTAGGATCTTGAAATGTATCAGTACCGTAAATCGCCCAAGAATAAACATACACAATGTCATGATTTATGTCCTACGCATTCCCGAAATAATTTCACGAACGGTCCTAAGGATTTCCTCTCTTAAATCCTACCTAGTTTCCAAGGGTTATGTATTATTGCTCGGGACCCTGATGAGATAATTCTGGATATCTTCCTCAGTTGGATCTGGACGCTTGTGAAACATTGCTTAATCTCGTCTATCGTGTAGCTGACCGGCCAGCCAAGTGCCAAGCAATCTTTAGGTAACTTACACTCATAGTTTAAAAGGCTCAAGTTAGGGCCCTTCGGGAAATTTACATAGCGCGCCCGCGCAAATAGCCCCATAGCGGGGTTTGAAGACTGGAGATTAGTAACTCGAGGATTTCAAAACATTCGAGCTCCTGACCTCTGAGACACCGCGCCGCAGCCAAATCCCTGTAACCATGGAAGCCACAGTAGAAACAAGCGGCGGCGACCTAATCCGTACTGGGGGAACCTTTCCCCTGGGCCGCTAAGACGTTCCAGCCGGCAGCCAGCTTGGAATGTTGAACGCTAGCCTATTTGAGTAATCAGGAGCAAATATACGCAGAGAGCCTGGTTTCCATCATGGCCATGCTGAGCAGTGCAGATCTAGTGCTATTCTGAGCACTACACCACCTATCTTGGTCCATCATAAAGGTGTGAGGAAATTTTTGAAAAATAAAGTAAAATAGTTAAAATAAAATAAAACACAATCAATTGTTATGTTTTTAGAGTCTTTTACCTTCAAATCGAATTTCCGTATGCTGGTCTGCTCCCTATTCAAGGTGGCATGTTTTGGGTACTTGGCTGTGCCGACGGTCCAGGGAAGGTACCACAGGACGACACCACACTATGGTCCAGTCCATCAACCCACACACGTCGGGTATAATTGATACGGTGGATTCGGTGCGGTACAGTACAATACTAAAAGACAAAAGAGTCTGGTACTGTTGATCTACTTTCCAGAACTCACAAATTCTTCCAACCAAAACAAGAATCACACCTTCCGGTCGGTTCAACTTCCCCAAGCTAATCCGAAAATCCCTTCACCGGAGGAAACCACACAAGAAAAAAACCCGGATGAAAATCCCGCCGAAAAAAAAAGTCCAACCTATCCTAGTTGTCCGACTATCTATGTACTCGAGTACAGGTATTCCTTCTCTTACCCCAATTCTCTTGTTGTGCGTTGACCGACTTTTTCCCGCCTGTTATCTTTTCCTGCGTCGTGGGTGGAAGTGGGAAAGAAGAAAAATTCCCCTATCCAAACAGACTCCGCCCTAGCATGTCAACCAAAACCAACCAACCACAACCACTGCAGAACAAATGATGCGGCCCCTCTCTATCCCATGCACGCCACGCAAGTTTTGTTTTGTTTTATTTTTTCTCGAAACAGAACAAAATTAAACCATGAACCATCATTCGCCCCTGTTCAATCGCCAGCCGTCGGGAGGAACCGTACTCTTATGGCTGCGGTGGTACACTGTATGTATGCGCTAGTGGGGAAGCGCATGCCTTGAAAACTTTCTTTGTTTGCTCCCGCTTCTTCTTGTCTTCTCTCAGCCGCAGCCTTTCCTTCTTTTCTTTCACTCTCACCTTCTTTTCTTCCTCTGAGTCATTCTCCGTACAATACACACACAACACACACAATAAAAATATAGTCTGTATCACCACTTAACACAGCCTCGTTTCCACTCTGCGCAAAACCCTCTTCGCTAATCATTACCTCCGCATCCATTATTTTCAACATCCGCTACCCAAGCTAAAAATCTGCGAACCAAGCAATGATGAAACCTAAGAAAGCACGAAAGGATGAAGTGGTGGGAATGGAATAACAACGGACGGCAAGCAGAACTAAGCGTGAGGGAGGGGTGGAAAACGATGACTGGTAACTAGATCTCCTGGCTGTGGACAGAATAGGAGATATATATCTCCCAAACTCTAGAGAACTCAAGGAACTCTAGAGAACCACACCACGCTGACAAACCGTGATCTCAAACAACCCAAAATTATCCTAATATCCTATGATCCGCCGTGATCCCCCAAAACTATGTCCGCATACGCCCAATGGCATAGAATGTGAAAGAAACAACAGAAAAACCAAAGACCGATATTCTATGCCGCTAGGCATAGTTTCATGCCTTGTGCCTACGCAAAGATATATGCCTGATGACCTCCTATCCACCTAAGCACATATCCGCTAACTGCGTGTCTATAGGTAATCCAACGAGCAAAACAAAATTTTATACCTTACAATACTTAGAGAGGGCGGCAAAAGGGTCATTTAAAGAAACTAGCAAGGCCTTCATCCTCCATCTGGTTTTCGTCTACTATCTTCCTCTGCCATGTCCTATTTACTCCCTGCCCTACTTTGACAAGATTTATCAGTGCCAAGACCACAAGGTATGCAACACAATCCAGCAACACAGTCGAGTGCTCCATTGTATGATAAGTCACTAGAGCAGCCGATGTGCTCACTGACACCAATTACTTTACAACATTTATAGTATAAAAAGGAGTGCCGACAGTATGATACTTGGTTTTCTTTGACCAAATAAAATGTTCTCTGGAACCCCTCTGACACGCTTAAACCATTCTGCAACAAATTTCTCGGCCTCTAGAATAAGTGTAGGATCAGGAACGGTTCCATCTGCGCATATGCCCTCTATCACTGATAAATTCACGTGAACCATTTATCTAATTAAATCACCAAAGAAAAAAGAACGTACAAAAGGTATTATCACGCCTCCTTAAAGAACTAAGTCATTTCCACGCAAATTCCTAATAAAGTCTAGCCGCTTGCTGAATCGTGTCTTCGCCTCAGGGTGTCTCTTTTTAAATGTTAGCTCCCACCTCTTTCAAAGAACTTCTCTTGGCTTCCTTTTGCGTACGACAGGTAGCGATTCCACGTAGCTGCCATATTACCGTATGGGAGGGAACCGCAATAGCACCGTTCAACAATAGTTCCACCCCCTTCAGACCTTCCTGGTTTTTCCCCCCTTGACAGCAGTGCATGTCGGTTGTGGGAGCTGCTCCTACCACTCCCGATGCAATGGTCAGACTTGGAGCTGTCCCATTCTCAGCCATCTCAACGGCCATTTGTTCCCATACTCGTACCGGAATTTCATTATTTTTGGAGGTTAACTAACGGGTTCCAATCTAAAAGAGGATAATTGGATTTCTCGGATTTGGTGGGATTTTACCGCTTCGGTGACGGAATCTATTTTTTCGCAAGTTACCAGTGTTCCTAGTTGCCATGCTTCGCCATGCCTCGCTGGGGCCAGCTCGCTAATCCCTCAGACGGTCTACTTGAGTACGAGTAAGGTAGAACCTTTCTGCACGAACCTGCCCTCACGCAGCGCCAGGCTACCGTCGATCGTCGTGTACAGTACTACCACACTCCTGGCTCGGGTGGGTCGTGATTTGATGGGTGATACGAGAGCGAGTGAGTAAACTGTCGATCAACTCTAACCTGGACGGATGAGTGTACCGTAAGCGAAACGTCCCGCATTGCGGTGACCGGGGGGGGCAGCTAGACACTTTTACGTTGAAACAAGAACCGGTTGAAGTGAAACCCGCAATTACGTCAAACCAGAGCCCTGAAACGCTTAGTCCCAGCTGAAACACCATAGCTAGCCGGTGGCGATTTCGAGACAAAACTAGGATATGTCGTACCAGTATTTCAATGTACTTGTACAGTACTAGCGCCAGGCGGTTCTCCTTAGTTAATAAAGTGCTCGTACACTCACCGGAGGGTTCAAGACTAGGGTAGTTGAAGGATGGGGCGGGAGTGGTTAGTGTCGGTATCGGGATGCTGGTCGGTTGGCTGTTATGTTCAGCTTGGACTTCGATCTCCTATGAAGGAGCTTGCCCTTAATATTGTGCTTGTACTCGAGCACTTGCGCGCCTAAATATTTCCGGGGTTGATTCCTAATCAAATGGTACTTAAACAGAGGACTTTTGTTGCTTCGGAATCAAACGGGTTAAGCTCGTGGTTCATTGGGAGGTTACTTTTAGCAAGCGAACACTTATGCCTACTTTCATCTAAAATTCCCCATGACATTACTGGTACCAGTATCATCAAGGGCTGAAGAAATACAATGTTAAGTACAGGGTAGTTCGTCCCTCCTAAGGGTAGGATGAGGGCGAACTACGAATCCTAGTCAGTCCGGTCGCATTGAGAATTTTGCTACTTTTTCGGGAGGGAACGACGGGGAAGATGAAGGGCTCCACCATAGGTTAATATATTGTCTTAGAATAGGGCACCACAGGACCACCTGGGAGCGAGGAAGTCTACCGGGGAAGGTTGCGAGGCTTCCGATACCGCTTGCTCGCTTCTACCAGTAATTATAACTACTCTTTGGTCGGTAACCTCTCACGAGATCTATGCTCGTAAACAAATTTCCATCTTAATATGATTCATGTCTTGAAAGAAGCTACAAAATTCAACTCTTGATTTTATGTCAACTAACAGGCGCTGGTAGGTCCCACTTAAAGAACCAAAGCGATGAGGAAGGGCGAAAGGAGGAGCTAGGATATTCCAAGTACTCAAGGACAATATACATATCATTATCCACACAACTCAGTCGGTGGTTGCCCACTCTCCTCTCTGCTCATTGCTTCTAAACCGCCAAAATTTATTGATAGACCCCCATAGGCTCCCGCGGTCCCCCCCAGATTCCCGTACCCACTTCAGATCCGCACCAGTACCCATGAACCCTGGCCGGTCACCACAGTCCTTAGGAGAGACCCTGCAGTCTTGTACTTGAGAACTATCACTTGCGTTCCCGGTTCCCAGACCGCGAAAGAATTTCTCACCTTGTCGGTCTAGTGGTCCTTGCCGAGAACTACCGTCCTCAAAAGTCCCAGGACCAGGCAAACTGTTTATAGCGATCCTGTCCGGTACAATCTTCTTAGCAGTCTCCCTGTAAGGCTTCCCCGGAGCTCGTGATGTGCGGGCCCTCCGAAATCTCCTATCCACTACCTTAATCTCGGAGGTAAAAATCATAAACCCGGAACACCTGCGGAAGCGATAAATTGGGGGGAAATGCGCTGTAAAGGTGTTGCGGCTTCTTCCAATATCGACATGTATGAACCCCACTATTAGCACCGAAACTCGATCCATGCATTATCACGCTATTTTTATGATTTCTACTGGTAAATTATTGAAACAAGAAGGTCACGTGACAGTTCAGTTTTGTTTTTTCTTCTTCACCAGGTTCTAATATTGGTAACCCAATACCAGTACCTGTCCCTTCATTAGTGGTTGAATGGGAAAAAATGTAATATGATTGGCCCATGCCCAATAATCTTGCGCCTTCAGATCGTCAAAGGCGCAACAAGGCATACCGTACGGTGCAAGCGTAGGACAAATCTACGTGTGAGTGCGAGTACCGTGCTCGAGTAGGCTGTCGTATCCCGAGGCTGACAACTCCCAAAAGTCCCCCATCCTGGTCCCATGGTGGAGGTTTCAAATATCCTTAACTAGAACCTCAGCCCCTCAACCGCTCATGAGCCTCAGGACGGCCCTCTTCTTGCCAGACAAGAAACGGGTGAGTATTCGCTTATCGAGTTGCTTGGGAGCGAATGTCGAATTTCAGAAAGAAGCTGCCGAAATGGACGGTTCTGTCCCAAGGTGACCATTACAACAGAGGAGGAGGAGGAGGAGAATCCTCTTCAACAGAACTATTGACTCTAGGACCCGAAATCACTCGAGAGTGGTCAAACTCCCTCTCGTCAGTATGGAAGCCGGTATGGTACACGGGTTGGCACACAGGTGTCCTGGCCTGCGCCGCTTCGGTTGCGGTAGTTCTATTTATAAACATCAGTTTAACAATTTACGCCGCTGCTAACCCAAAGTACAAGATGGAAGGAGGCGTTGGGACTTTGTATTCGGGCAGTTGTGACGAGAGCAGGACGGTCGGGTTGTGGTTGCACCTCGGGATAAATGTCCTTTCCACACTGCTTTTGTCCGGGAGTAATTATACGCAGCAATGTCTTGCAGCGCCGACACGGAGCGAGGTTGATGCAGCGCATGTCAAGAAGCGATGGATGGATATTGGGGTTCCAAGTGTTAGGAATTTGTTCAGGATTAAGGGAGAGAGGACGTTGTTGTGGGTTGCTATTGGCATTACGAGTATTCCACTGCATTTGCTGTATGTTTATGTCACCCTGCCCGCCCGAGTTCTACGAGAAAAGCTAACCCGGAAGATGCAGGTATAATTCTGCAGTGTATACCTCGATAGCGGCGAACGCTTTTACAGTAACCGCTGTGACCAACAACTACTTTGAGCAAACACCCACGAACATAACCGAGGAGTTATTTCTCTTTTACCAAAAGCGCTATAACACCACAAATCTCCCCGCACATATTTCCTATCCAAAATTTCGGCAATACGGTGATGTTCTAGAGGGATACAACACCAGAAACCAGAGCTACGAATATCTGACACCTACCGAGTGCGCAAAACTCTACAACACCGACTTCTTGTCCAGCCACAAAAACCTATTCCTCATCACCAAACAAGGTTCCAACGCCACGCACAATAATACCCTTCTGGACATATTCCAAGTTGGAGGCGGGCCGGAATACGAGAGTGTGCCTAGTAGTTGGATGTGCGATCGACACCCGGATCGCCGTATTTTATGGCCCCCAAATCGATGCAGCTCCAGCGACCTAGCTTCGAATGTGACGAGAGGCCACCCATGGCGGATGAAGATCGGAATAGACGGTGAGGTAGAAATAAGCGGGTGCAAGAGCGAAAAGACACCGGAGAAGTGCAAGGTGCAATTCTCCCTAGGGATCATGATAGTCGTTATCTTTTGCAATCTCGTCAAGGCTTGCAGTATGATCGTTGCGGTTGTTAGGTCCCGCGAGCCTACTCTGGTTACATTGGGCGATGCTGTGGACTCCTTTCTGAGAATCCCTGACTCTACGACAACAGGGATATGCTTTGCCGATCGGCGGTTCGTTAAGAGGGAGTGGAGGCGCGGGTGGAGGACAGGGCCTAGGCAGTGGAAGCAAAAGGGGGTGCAGAGATGGTGGGCTAGCGTTAGTAAGACGAGATGGATAACTTGTAATTTTTTCTGCTCGATAACTATCATTGCCGCCGGGGTGTTACTACGACTGGGGATAAAACAGGACGCATACTACTGGAGCACCGATATTAAATCAATGTAAGTCATCTCCCCCTTTCCTAACACTTTCCGAGAAAAATATTAATGAAAAGATAAAAAAAAGGTGGACCAGAGGCTTTGGGGAAGTAAATAATGGCTCCATAGTCAATATAGGCTTCGAAAACATAACCCAGGCAATCCTCTTAGCTAACCTCCCGCAAACAATCCTGTCATTCCTCTACCTGACCTACAACTCGCTCTTCACCTGCATGCTCACGGGCCATGAATGGTCCCTCTTCAGCCACCACCACCGCACCCTCCGCGTCACATCCCCGCGCCCAGGCCAGCGTTCCACATACTGGCTTCAAATGCCCTATACCTATGCCATCCCTCTAATGACCCTGAGCGGTCTCCTCCATTGGCTGGCCTCGCAGTCGATATTCCTCGCGAGGGTCGAGATATCGGACCCGCTTGGGGAGAAGATTTCGCATACGATAAGTACCGTGGGGTACTCCTGCATTGCTATTATTTTCGTGCTCACGCTCGGTAGTCTTGCCCTGTTGACTGCCGCCGGGATGGGGTGTAAGAAATTTGCTGCAGAGATTACTACTGCTGGGAGTTGCTCGGCAGCGATTTCGGCGGCGTGTCATGCTTGGGATGAGGACTCGGAGGGCATTATAGGGAAGAAGGTGCGCTGGGGGGATGTAGGGATCGTGCCAACTCTGGGGGTGAGACATTTGGCGTTTTCGAGTGAAGAGGGGGTTGGGAAGCCAGTTTTTGGAGAGGTTTATTCCGGGACGCGGGGAGGGTTGGGTGGTTGCTTATGACTATATTTTCTGAGAAGGTCCTCTTTTTTTCATCTTATCATCGGGGAAAATGGAATTGGAAGGTTTGGAGTTATATATATTTAGTTTGAAATATTTGGTGACTGGAGAGGATTGTGTTGTATATTTCTCTGGTGAACGATGTGGGCTAGGCATATGTGAGGGTTTATAGATTTATAGTGCAATTTCACAAGAAGAATGCGACAAAGTTATGAATGCCGTCATTAAATATCACTAACCTACTAGTGGCCAGCCCTGGTGCAACAAAGGATCTATCAAACAAGAATTATCAAAAGGAACTGACCCCAAGGCACCGCACCCAACATACCTCCCTTACTAATCGTAGTCTATATATTTCTCGCTGCTAGCACCCAGACACCACCACCCAGAACCTCCCCCCCAAGACTGTCCCGACGGAGTCCCATTGTCTGATTGATGTTCTTCCGGTAGCCATGCGAGCTCCTTCTTCACTACTAATTCTCTTGAGCCGCAATTTTCTAGGGGTTCATTTAACCTAGTGTGCAAGGTCGGCGGAACGAGTTTGTAGGGAGAATATGATGATAATGACTTTGTTGTAAAGTTGGAGGGTATGATAACTTAGGAAATAAAAATTCTATTTAGGAACCAAGCCCAAGGACTTAGGGCTATCTCTATTGGATAAAAACAAAGGACTAATACTGCACAGAGACCACCTGGATAGTAAAAGCAAATAAAGAAAGACGTTTTCTGGTAGCGATAGCCACGATCGTGATCGAATGATAGATAAAATGGGAGGACCATGATCGAGTGATTGGTCATTACTACCGCTCCCATAATTGCTTGTCCCCACGACTCGGGCATTATTTGGTATGGTTAGTTGCTGTCAAAAACTTTAAATAATGAGCGATAAAAAGTGAATTGGAAATTCCTTTGTGTAAGGTGTGGGGTAAGTGGTCTCATACGGGGGTTTGACATGCATGATATTATCTAGCCTGGTTACTAAGAGCGAGATATGGAGCAGAGTGATTGATCATGATTGTGTAGAATTGATTATAGTCGAGCTTGATCGAGGAGCACCCGTACCCATGATCGAACGGTCGATCAGATCATGATTGCTCTGATTGACCGTTGTTTGGTCGGGGGGCCCCTGTTGGGGGTGGTCGAGCGGGTGGTGATTTGGTTTTGTCCATTACTATTTTCTGGACTCCCGTTGGACAGGTACCAGCAGTTTTTTTAAGTCTTGAGAACAGGATACCAAAAGATCGTTCACTTACGGGATAACAATAGCCTCATGAGCACAATGATTTTCTGGGGCTGCAGTAAACTGGGCTTGGAGGCAAGGACACACTTTCCAGGGACTTTAAGAGCCGGCAGCTCGCCAAGAACCTTCGAGTACTATCTAGGTTCTCGGAGACTTCAAGTACTCGGTCCTAAGTAAAGGTGATATATTAGGGCTTGGTTGTCTTCTGCCAAGACGGTAATGAGTTAATATCCTTAAGCGGATAAAAGGTAGCACCACAAAAGAAAAGTAAAAGCGAGTAAAAGGAGAGATTGGCACCATCGTCAGGCCCGTCGCGGTGCAACTCCAATGGCCTTGTCTTGGATGTGACAAGGGTGTTGGAAATTTAGCTCGGCATGCTCTGGTTTTAGTTTCTTTTGTTCTGTAAAAGCTCGGGTATTTAGGAAGGAAAGCATCAACGCTACGGGTATGGAATGCTGGACATGGGTATGGCATTATGATCAAAGACAGAAAAGCAGGTGTATTGAGAAGCGCTTCTTTTGTCCAGAAACCATGCTGAATGTTCTTTCCTTTGTTCTCAGATGGCTGGTTGACGGAAGGAAGTGGGCATCGGTGGTTATACATGGGGGCTCCGAATGGTGCTATGCTCCCTATATATCGTATACTCCTGCCACTACCACCAGTTTAGCGGGGAACACCAATGCGACCTAAGTTGCTCGCTATCCTCTCTTATCATCTTCCTTCATTACAGTGCCGTATTTGTTATTCTGTTCACGAAAGGGGACTCCCATTGTGGATGAAACTCCTAAGACATGACGAGGTAGAGATAAGCGGATGCAAGAGTGAGCGGATGGTGAACCGCAAGGTGCAGTTCTTTCTAGGGATCGTGACATCTGTTATCTGCTGCTATCTCGTTAAGGCTTGCAGTATGGACATGGCAGTTACGGTATCAGATCTCGAGAGCCCGCTCTGGTTACGTTGGGTGATGCTTGTTAGAAATGGGTTAGTTTGGCTGCTCGTCACATATCAGACTTAACACCAGTTTCTCCTGGAGGCTGGAACACGCTACACCTGCATTTGTTTTATCCTGCAGCCAAACACTCCTGCATTCGTTTCATTAGAGAGTAGGAATGTTGAAACAGGTTATTCAAGCACATCTGGGAAGATACGGAGAAGTTGTGGACGAAGATAGAATATCACAATAGGTGGTAAGGGATCTGAGGATAAAAGAACACATGTATTCCTTTCGTTGTTTTTTCACCTTATTACTTATTCTGTCTCTATCACATCTCTCTGTTTTTATCTGACCATCTGCGGTCATATTGTCGGTTCTATTCTCCCTATTCATATCCTTATACACTCTTTATTTCTCTAAAAGTATCGAAACCGCTGTGTGTAAACCTTTATTGTTAAAAATGCTGTCGACTCTTTTCTGAGAACCATGCAAAGCAACAGTTCTGTTTCAAACGGAAAAATGTGATTTTTACAGTGGAAACAGTTGCGAAACCCAATGGTTGTTTTTTTTTGCCAGACGGGCCCTCGTTAACTTAATAGGTAGTGCTTGAGTATGGTACGCTACCAGTACTCATGTGCTCGGATACTGAAATTTAAATAGGGTGCGTGCGTACCAGCATCACAGAACTTGAACTCACTCGGTCTTTATTAAATAAATAAAAATACTAGCCCTGATAGTAGCATTTCATTTCTAATCTGGCAGTCACTCGGCTAATATTGGATGAAGATTTTCTTGTGTTGGCGTGGGGCTGTTATACCCAAATAGGTACTCACTAAGACTACTGGCATTAGTTCCAGCTGGGTCCTGTTAGCCATGCTAGGAAAGGGGTCCAATTACTCGGCCTTAATGGTGCTGTTCCCTCGCCCGGGGGGTTTTTTTTGCACTCGATGTCTACTTAACCCGCCGTATTCCAGTGTACTCCTTGGTTCATTTGCTATGCGGACAGTCTACAACCATAACCTCCGATATTTTACAATCTAACACCTCACCTTACTCACAACAATTCAATCATAAAAAGCCTCAGTCCAGAGGCTGGATATATGGGCCTGGAGCCAAATGGGAGATACCAGGGACGCCGAAGCAACCTTTTCCCTATTTGGCTTCTCAGATAGAGTTACTTTTTCACAATTGGGGTCCAATTCTCACACTCAACGGTCCTCTGCTTTTGCACTTCTGGGCGCATAGTGAATGAGAAAATAATATTTCTGACTGTGTAAATAACACAAGAATCGAGTGATAATGATCCATAACAGAAGATTTACCACATGTAGAGATGAATGGAGAAGTAAGAAAGATCTAAGGGTCCAGGTTGTATCTCCCTGTGTCAGGGAGGGTTAAGGTTATGCACTGTCCGCAAACAAATGAACTAGCAAGTATAGCACTAGTATCATACCTCTACGACTTCCCTAACCAAAGCTGGGCCGAGATCTCTCAGTTATGGCTCGTGTTTCCCTACTAGGAAAGTGATTATTACCAGGCAATAAGTTTTCATAACAAGCTATTCACCCCAGCATTGCTGGGAGAGCGGGAGATTATTTGAATTGATTAATATCGGTGCTCCAGTACCCCCCGTCATGGATTATCCCCAGTCGAAGCAACACTCTCGGGACAATGATGGATTTATTTAGCAGAAAAAAATTACAGATTATCCACCTCGCCTCGTTAGCGCCGGTCCACCACCTCTGCGCCTCTTTTGCTTCCACTGCCCCGGCTCTGTACAGTACTTAACCCCCGCCGATCGTCAAAGCATAAATTTATTCCTGTTGTCGTTGAGCCTGGGGGAAGCGCAACAGAACAGTAGTATCTAAACAGCCCCTTAAGTATTTGGACACTTCAGCATTATTAGTGCCCGTCCTGGCGCCAAGTGTCCGAACAATTTATACATTGTCACTGCAAGTCACCCGGCCTCAATAGTGTTGATGGGACCCACTCGCTTAGTTTTTCTTTTTCTTTTTCGGTAAAGGTCTCATATGCTAATTTACTTATGTTTTTAAAAATCCTCATACTACTGTGCTCTCAGACGGCACCGGAATATATTATGTAAACTTTTCCGGTAATTACTTTTGCGATTAATTCAATTTTTCGGAATTAAATTTTAATAAAGGGAACTATGTCATTCCTCAGGCTCCATTTAGGATATTCCTTCTCCCTCCTTTGTACGCTGTTCTTCCTTGCTGTTAGCTTATTTAGGCTCTCCCTGAACACAATTAAGTTGTATGTCAGCACTCTAGTAATGACTAGATGTTGATCTTTTTTATTCATAGTTTGATTCTGAATTATGTGCATAGAGTTTTCTTTGTTTAGAATTTCAACTCATGTAACGAAAATAATTTCTTTTAAAATTAATTGCAAAATTAATTACCAGAAAAACTTTCATAACGTATTCCCGTCGCATCTGAGGGCACAGTGGCATTTGAGGGGTTTTTGAAAACATGGGTGGCATATTTGACCTTTACTGTATTGTTAATCTCTCGTTCTTGTTTCGCGGGAGCAACCCTGAGTCCTTGAGTTTGGTTCCCGAGCAGTATTTCCATTTCCCACCCTTACAACTTAAGGCAATGTCATTGTACTCTGATAAATCCATCCCGCCGATCTTGCGCTTGAGATTGGGTATGCGCCTACCCTCTTGTAACGCATTGAATAAGTGATTAAGTTTTGTAGGAGTTCACACGACTATCAGAAGAATCTTAAGAGGTCAATAAAAATTTTAGTAGGTGCTTTCGTGGAGAATGTTGGACTGGTTTCTCAGTGGTATTTTGCGGCTTGAGGTGCCAAATTTATGCACAACGGGTAGCGAAGGTGGTGGGTTAAGTGTGGTAATAGGTAGCATTCCCATTTGATTGACCCCTAGAACAACCAGGGTCTTGGTCAAGGGCGTATTAGTGGTATCTTATGACAAGATGCATAACTGTGCATGATTAAAATTTCTCCCGTAATTGTACCATAAATCTTCAAGCCCTCGCTCGCACCCACCCATATCGCTCACCGAAGCAGTACACAATACAGTCCTCCCCATACACCAAATACCCCAAGCTAAATCTATATAATTCCAACTGTCCAAACTCCACTTTTCCCTATGTGATCAAAAAGAAAGAAAACCTTTTCAAAAAAAATAGTCATAAACCATCATTACCCTCCTCTCCCCTCCCAGCGTAAACCTCTCCAAAAATTGGTTTCCTAACCCCCTCCTCACCTGAAAACGTCAAATGTCTCACCCCCATATTTGGCACAATCCCCACATCCCCCCAGCGGACCTTCCTCCCTACAATGCCCTCCAAGTCCTCCCCCCAAGCATGACACGCCGCCGAAATCGCCGCGGAACAACCCCCGACCGAGGGGATTTCGGCAGCAAACTGTTTATACCCTATTCCGGCGGCGGTCAGCATGGCAAGAATCCCGAGCGTGAGCAAGAAGATAATGGCAATGCAAGAGTACCCCACGGCACTTATGGTATCAGAAGTACGCTTGCCGAGCGGGTCCGATATCTCGACCCTCGCGAGGAATATCGATTGCGAGGTAAGCCAGTGGAGGAGGCCGCTGAGGATCATTAGAGGAATGGCATAGGTGTAGGGTATTTGAAGCCAATATGTGGAACGCTGGCCCGGCCGCGGGGATGTGACGCGGAGGGTACGGTGGTGATGACTGAAGAGGGACCATTCGTGGCCCGAGAGCATGCAGGTGAAGAGCGAGTTGTAGATTAAGTAGAGGAATGATAGGATTGTTTGTGGAAGGTTGGCTAAGAGGATTGCTTCTGTTACGTTCTCGAACCCGATCCTAACTAGGGAGCCACTGTTCACTCTGCCAAAGCCTCTACTCCACCTTTCATATCATATCCTTAATATTTTTCGCGAAGAGAATGTTAGGAGAGGGGGGGTGACTCACATTGATTTCATGTCTGTACTCCCGGACAACCCGTCCTTGGCCATCCCCATCCGAAGTAACTCCCCTGCTGCATAGAGAGTTATCAAACAGAAAAAATTACAAGTTATCCATCTCGTCTTGCTAACGCTAGTCCACCATCTCTGCACCCCATTTTTCTTCCACTGTCTAGGTCCCGTCCTCCATCCGCGGCTCCATTCCCTCTTAACGAATCGGCGATCGGCAAAACATATCTCTACTGTCGTCGAGTCCGGGGTTCTCAGAAAAGAGTCCACAGCATCACCTAACGTAACCAGAGTGGGCTCCCGGGATATGACAACCGCCAAGGCCATACCGCAAGCCTTAACGAGATTGCAGCATATAACGGCGATCATGATCCCTAGGGAGAAGTTTACCTTACACTTCTCCGGTGTCCTCTCGCTCTTGCATCCGCTTATCTCCACCTCATCCCCTGCTCCGTGCACCATCCGCCACGGGAGCCCCCTCGTCACATTCAAGACTAGGTCATCGGAGTCGCACTGCGATGAGCCGGGCCACAAGATAGCGGAATCCGGGTGCCTAGCGCACATCCAACTACTTGTACAAGGCGAGATCCCGCCGCCTCCAATTTCGAATATGTCCAGGAAGGTATTATTTTGTGAAGCATTAGAACTATGTTTGGTGATCAAGAATAGGTTTCTGCGGTTTGTCAGGAAGTTGGTGTTGTAGAGTTTTGTGCACTCGGGAGGTGTAAGATATTCGTAGCTCTGGGATTCGGCACCATATATCCCGAGCACACTGGTAAACATCTCAGGCTTCTGATCTATGCCTCCAAGTTCTGTCCGATTTGTTGAGTTGTATAACTCCTGGTAGAATTGAAGAAACCCTCCGATCGTGTTTGAGGAGGGTTGCTCAAAGTAGTTGTTGGTCACCATGATCACACCGAAGCTGTTCGCCGCTATTGAGGTATACACTGCGGAATTATACCTAAAATTTTCGGGTTAACGCTACTCGCAGGACTCCCGCTGGTATGGTGACAAACATACAGCAAATGCAACGGAACGCTCGTAACCCCAATAACCATCCACAGCAACGCCCTCTCCGGTTTAATAATAAACAAATTCTTAATACTCGGAACCCCAATATCTACCCATCGTCTCCTCGCATGTGCAGCGTCAATCTCGCTGCGGGTCGGCGCCGCAAGACATTGCTGCGTATAGTTACTCCCGGACAACAGCAATGTGGAAAGGACATTTATCCCCAAATGCAGCCACATCCCGATTATCTTACTCTTGTCACAGCTACCCGAATACAGAGTTCCAACGCCTCCTTCCATCTTGAACTTCGGATTCGCAGCTGCATAGATTGTTATACTGACGTTTATGAACAGAACAACCACGACGGAAGCAGCGCAAGCTGAGACACCGGTGTGCCAACCCGTGAACCAAACCGGCTTCCATACTGATGGGAGGGAGTTCGCCCATTCACGAGTGAACTCGGATCCCAGAGTTAGTAACTTTGCCGAGGAGGATTTGCTTCCTCCTCCACCTTTGTTCTGGCCATCGCCACCTAGCGATATAGCCGTCCATTTTCGTATATTCTTTCTGAAATTCGACATTTGCTGACCTGAAACCCAATAAAAGAATACTTGCCCTTTCCTCGCCCACCAAAAGGAATGAAAGCCATTCTGAGACTCAGGGGGGGCTTCCGGGGGGTTCCATTTAAGGTTATTGGGAGCTTTGATATTAGACCATGAATTGCGCCTTTGGTGGTAGCCTAGGAATACGGTACTTTACCGGTACTTACAAGAACTTCCATCCAGCAATAATATCTAAAAATACTACTAGTGCCGCAGAACCGCCCTACAGGCAAAAACAGAGGCGTTTATTTTCAGATACTTCATGCAAGACAGGAGTCCCCATTCTGTAGGGTATGCCTTGTTGTGATTTTAACAACCCGTGGAGCAAAGGCATCTAATATTAGCAGGCTCTAGATTCGCGCCCTATCCATGGAGATTTCTGCGGACCTGTACAACAGGGGGAGTAGTTTACTACCGGTTACCAACGGCAGAAGGATAGAGTGGGTGGAGCGTGTTAGTGTGGGAGTTTCTTTTGAGCAGTGAATATTCTTACAAATTTGGTATATTGCAGTGCATTTCTTTACGCTTTGGTGACAACGGTACTATAGCGAAGGATCTTGGATGAAAGCGGCGGGGACAAGAGTTGGTTCTCAAAACTGAGCCACTTCCAAGAAGTAGCCTTCGCATGAACCTTGATTTTCCTAACTCGCTCTTGCTAAAATGGGAAAACCAGTGCTTTGAGTACCACATCGGTATGAGGAGGCTCGGGAAACGTTCCCCGGGATGCGGGCGCTCCATTACGGGAGGTTGAGGGTACGTGAGGCGAAGGGAGTGCGATTGGTTTACTACATACTCCACCCAGATTTAGCTTCTATAGCGCACGATGCCATATGGCTTATTGAACACTAGTAATTTTACTATTAAAAGCGATCACGGGAAAAACGAGGTATCCCGAACAAGCTGGGTTGGGTAAGAATGAAAACAAGGGAGAGAGGAAAAGCAGAACCAATAGATATCTCTGACTCGGTCGAAAATAGGGAGGAGAGCTTTCGGCGGGGTCTCCAAGTTACCTCGAGATGCGGGTTACCGGGCTGTAGGCTTAGCGCTAGCCAAAGATGGAGCGAATTTAGTCAACTCCCTTGACATATGAGCTCCGCTCTTATGTGTTATACTGTCCTCCGGGAAACTGAGTGTAGTGGGATCATCTGGTATTAGGCGGTCACCACCCTATGCGCACAACCCCCACTCCACTTTCTACCCTGCTCGCTAGGGGCTGACCTTAACCGTGCACCAAAAGCACGGCAATGCTAGGAGGGCGGGTGGAATATAAGCAAGGCAGGAAGCATGGAGGACACGCAAAACGCCTGAATGAGCAAAAACATTTCAGTCCGCAGAATACAACAATGAACCAGCGCCCTACGGGAGCAAATACCGGCGCTGCAGGTCTCGGGTGAGAGCTTCCTAGTAACAACTAATAGTACTACCGAACAACTACTGTTTCCTAAGAGGGCGGTTAGCATTAGCCTCCGGTTGTTGATGGGCGGGTTGTTGTGTTTGGTTTGGGGGCCCCGATAGCCTAGGGTATGCCCTTTACACGTTTCCTTGCCTGGAATATTGCCGGGGTTTTTCCTAATTATAGGGTAATCAAAGGCATAATTCTTTTGCTTTTGTCAAAGCATGAATTAGGCAGCTCGTGGCTTACTGGGAGGATTCCTCTCGCAAGTGATTTATCTTTGAGAGGGAGCACCTCCAGAGTGCCCCCCTCCTTTCATCCGGAACCCCTCATCGCGCCACCATCGCCACGGAGGTATGAGGAAATGTACCACAGTGTCTCCATTTTCTGAGACCACGGCGCTCGCTCTTTGGGCTGCGCTTGCAGACTCCAGAAACCCAATACCCCTCCCCGGAAAACTCATAACATGCCTTCCAGAACAAGATCTGTAGAATAGAGTGCACGCGCTAACAGAACGCGAGCAGCAGATTTTTTTAAATTCTAGTAGATATCTTGGTCAATGTGGCCTATGGTTGGGAGGTTTATAGCTCAAGGGGTATGATCCTACTATTCAGGTCTGCAGTGGTATTTCGGCTCCCTGGAGTGCCACTTCTAGTTCGGGCAATTGCACTTTCGAGATTCCTCGTAGCTCTATCAGATCAGTCGGTCTGATTCGTGAAACGCGCAAAACAAACATATCACTTTATCCTGACTATAATCCCTAGTCGCTTGGCCCAAATTCAGCTAGGCCATACGCAGCCATTAAGGTGGTTGACTGAACACTTCCACAATAAGGTAAAATATGTCTTGCTGAATCCAGAGCCTAGAGTTTGTCTTGCACAAATGGTTGTGCTATAAGATTTATCTGAGTGGGGGGGACCGGGGGGTATTGGAGGAGGCCGAAATATTGTGTACTCAATACTATTAATACTTATTTTTTCTTTGTAAAGATGTCCAGGTGTAGGCTGAGGATGTTGCTCAACATCGCGTAAGATTTCTTTGTCTCTCTACAAGACCCTGGTATGAGTGGACTCGACACAGCCGGGATTCTAGAGTCGAAATTTTATATGGGCGTTCAGATAAGCACCGATGATTTGTCATTCAAAGCTCGGGGTTCAGGATCCTCCCTGTGTTCGGCCCGTTCATGCCAGGGTTTTGTACTAGGAGAAATCTACAAAGTAGGGCGTCCTGACGCCTTGTCTTCATTTTGATGGGTATCCCATTGGTTTTCCGATTCCTCCATCATTGGTAATAGGAGGGGAGAAAGCCGCACGATTATGGCCTGAGGAGATTTCCCATCCCTACAGTATTATCACCGGTAACCTTAACCTGCTAATTCGGGATAATCTTCTGTCTTCCTCCTATTAGAAGTTCACTAAGGCATACCGGTACAAGCAGTCTGCCCTACTTTAATGCCAAGACCCCCCAAATCACCTACCCCGTTCATATGGAAGTTTCAAATAACCGTAAATAAAGTTCCCGCCCCCCACCCCCCCCCCAGAACTTAAAAACGGCTTCCTTTTCTTTCACAAGACAAGAGAAGGGTGACCATTTGCCTATCAAGCTGCTAGCGAGAGAATGCCGAGCTACCGAAAGAGGTTATTAGAATGGGGAGCTGTGTTATTAGGTAACAGCGACCACAACAGAGAAGATGGAGGAGGAAGAAGAAACCCCTGTTCGATAGAATTGTTAGCTGCAGGGCCAGAATTCGCTCGAGAATGGTCGAACTCCCTCTCCTCAGTATGGAGGCCGGTCTGGTACACAGGTTGGCACACCGGTGTCTTAGCTTGCGCCACTTCCGTCGTGGTTGTTCTGTTTATAAACGTCAGGTTAACAATCCACGCTGCAACGAATCCGGAGCACAAGATTGAAGGAGGAGTTGGAACGCTATATTCTGGTAGTTGTGAAAAGAGCCAGAAGATCGGGATGTGGCTGCGCTCCGGGATAAATGTCCTTTCTACACTGCTGTTGTCCGGGAGTAATTATACGCAGCAGTGTCTCGCAGCGCCCACACGCAGTGAGATAGATGCTGCGCATGCGAGGCGACGATGGATGGACATTGGAATTCCCAGTGTTAGGAATTTGTTCAGGATTAAGCTGGAGAGGACGTTGTTGTGGATTGTTATTGGGATTACGAGTATTCCGCTGCATTTGCTGTATGTTTAAATCCCCCCCCTGAGCCCTAGGAGGAAAGTTAAACTGAAAATAAAGGTACAATTCTGCGGTGTATCCTTCGGTAACGGCGAACGATTTCACAGTAAGCGTCGTGACCAACGACCACTTTGAACAGGTCTCCCACATGGATATGACTGAGGTCTACGACTACTACACTTACAACATTGCGGAAGTCCTAGATCAAGAGATGCTGCTGTACAGCAGGGTGGTCATGGAGTATAGTACAAGACCAGAGAGTTACGAAGACCTAACACCTTCTGAGTGCATAAAAATTTACAAAACCAACTTCATATCCAGCCACAGAAACCTGTTCCTGATCGCCGAGCATAGCTCCAATGCCACACACAACAATACCCTCATAGACATTATCGATATCAGAAGCAGGGGAGGCTCTCCAAGTAGTTGGATGTGCGGTTACAGCACTTTTAGCGGTGGCCGTGTTTACCCTCAATTCGACCTCGTGTGCAACCCCAGCAAGCTAGCCTCTAAGGTGAAGCGTGGTCTCCCATGGCAAGTGGTTCTTAGAACAGGGGACGAAGTGGAGATAAGGGGATGCAAGAGCGAGAGAACAGCGGAGATATGCAAGGTGCAGCTCTCGCTAGGGATCATGATTGCTGTTATCATCTGCAATCTTGTTCAGGCTTGCAGTATGATCATCACGGCTGCCAGATCTGGAGAGCCCACCCTGGTTACATTGAGCGATGCTATAGACTCCTTTCTAAGAATCCCGGACCTGACAACGATGGGGATGTGCTTTGCCGATCGACGGTTCGTTAAGAGGAAGTGGAGGGCCGGGCCAAGACGGTGGAAGCAGGGGGGGGTTCAGAGGTGGTGGAGTAGCGTTAGTAGGACCAGGTGGATGGCTTCGATTATCTTCTACCTGATAGTTATCGTTGCCGCGGGGGTGTTACTTGCATCGGGGATGGCCCGAGATGGCGTGTACGTGAGCAACGATTTTAAATCGATGTAAGCCCCCGCCCCCCGCCGAACAATCCCTTGTGGCAAAATATTAACAACAAGACAAAAGGTGGGCCAGAGGCTTCGGAAGAGTAAACAATGTCTCTCTAGTCGCCTTAAGCGTAAAGAACATAACCGAGGCAACCCTCCTAGCTAACCTCCCACAAGTAATCCTCTCATTCCTCTACTTAATGTACAACTCCCTCTTCACCCGCATGCTCTCGGGCCATGAATGGTCCCTCTTCAGTCACCACCACCGCACACTCCGCGTCACATCCCCAAGGCCAGGCCAGCGCTCCACATATTGGCTTCAAATACCCTACACCTATGCCATTCCTCTAATAATCCTGAGCTGTCTCCTCCACTGGTTGACCTCACATTCACTATTCCTCGTGAGGGTCGAGATATCGGACACGTTCGGGGGGAAATCAGAAGTATCTCGTGCAGTGGGGTACTCCTGCATCGCCACTATTTTCGTGCTCACGCTCGGTATTCTTGCCCTGTTAACTGCCATCGGGATGGGGTATAGGCCATTTTCTGCTGAGATCACCACGGTTGGGAATTGCTCCGCCGCGATTTCGGCGGCGTGTCATGCCCTGGAGGGCCCGGAGGCGATTATAGGGAAGAAGGTGCGCTGGGGAGATGTGGGGATTGCGCCAAATCAGGAGGTGAGGCATTTGACATTTTCGAGTAAGGAGGGGGTTGGGGGGCCGGTATTTGGAGAAATCTATGCTGGGGCAAGGAGGAAGGCGGAGTGATCGTTCATGATAGGGCTCCGCTTCCAGAAAGCTTCCCTCCCCTACCTCATCACCGGGGAAAGTGGAGTTTGGAACATTGGAACCCTATACATTTAGCTTGAGGGATTTGTTGCATGGGAAGGTTTGTAATGCATATTTCTGCGGCAGGCGATATGGGCCAGGTTTGAGCCAGGGTTTTTTTGGTTTATTGTGCAATTGCATAAGCGGAGTAGTGCATATCATAGCTATCCATGGAGTCATCAAATAGCCGCGCGGGCTCCCGCTTAGCCACATGTCCTCACGAGCTAGAAGCCATGGGGGCTTTACTTCACTTCAAGTGCAAGATCTGCGGGGGAACTTCAGGAGAGGTATACCGGTAGTGAGTTTGTTGAAAAAATAGAAAAGTATTAAATAAAGAAGCTATTCGGGAACTAAATTCAAGGACTCAGAATAGTTCCCATGACACAAGATCAAGAGGCTAAGACACCAGAGCCACTATTTACGGTAGCTAGTAAAAGCAAAAAAAATAAAAAATCCTGCTCTAGACTCGAGTTGGACTGGGACTAGCTGTTTTTTTAAAAATCTCTGGACCTTGATGCCAAGAATTAGTTTAGTCACCGGATTCCAAATCCCCGCGCAAAAGCGTCAGGCTTTGCGGGAACTACTGTAATCTTGACTCAAGGATACGAGATCACTTCCCAGACACTTTGAGGAACCGGTATAACATTACAAACTCTCCGGTAGTGATCTCAAGCGGCCAGTCCGGCTATCCTTTTATAACGCCCGCATCAATCAGGCTGGAATTCCCCGCACCTGTCAAAGCTTCCAGAACGACAGGATTGTTTCAGTAACGATGCTATTAATCCGGAAGAATTTTTGGGGTCGTGGGGGAAAGGAGCCTTGCCGGACACAGTGGAACTGGATCGCGCAGAGGTAAAACTTGAAGGATTAGAGAAATAGCGCGCTAAAAAAAATTAATGACAAGCTCTCAATACCAGAATCAGCTGCTATCAGAGAGTGAAATACTGTAATTGCGATACTCAGTGGAAAAGCCAAAAAAATACACTTTATTCACAACCTCTATATCATATATTATAACCATACCAGCTGTCATTTAGTGGCAAAGCTCATAGAAGCGTTATTCCTGGCACCGGAGAGTAAACTTGATAGTATCTGAACCCACCCTGAAGCCACCCGAATCCCATCCAAGGATTGAGGTCCCCTATTCAGAGTTTTCGTGGACTAGCTCCAGCATGGTACGCCCGATAGATATGTCGGTCACCTGACTTACCTGGGCACACTACAACAGGGTGTTCATCATATTTTCCCTACCAGTCTTCACATGACAAATATGCCTATCGGCCGCACCCGGAAAGGTGATGGGTTTGGCGATCCAGCCAAATCTCACTAATTCGTGCAATATCCCTTTAGCTGCTAAGACATTAATTCCGGTTTAGGATGGTGAACACCAACTTATCCTATTTGAGTCAATCTGATAGGTAGAACTTCGTAATTTAGCTCTAAGCCAGTGCAGTGCTCAGAATACCGTAACATCCATATGCCTGAGTATGGCCAACATTTAAAACTGGGAATAACCCTCCAGCGGCCGAGGGGATGGCAACAGGTAACATACTTCTTGGGTCTGTATTGTTCACGAATTTCCCATAAACCTCCCTGGTTGCAGCGTGAAATCCTGGGATGACCCCCGGTCGATAGATTGTGAATAATAGGTCCTGCTTGTGTATGCAACAAGGCTCATTTTAGACCGTCGCCGCAACGAAAAACCCTCCAATACTTGCAATACAACCTCGTTTGGGCTCCTTAAGGGAAGGAACAAGAAACCTATGGATTGGGTTAGGGGCCTCAAACATTAGATGGTATTTGGATGGGTTCGGGGTGGGTTTTTGCTATACACTACTGTAGCGCTGATCGGTCCGTACTCAATCCAAACCCAATGCCCACCGGCGCCTCCGCTAGATAAGGGATAAGGTTTCCAAACGGTTAATTTGGGTTGGCGCACGAAAACATCACCACTTGTACGATACTAGTACTGAAACGGAATGCATGAAACTGTTTCTTTTCTTTTCCCGTATCGTAAGTGATTATTAATTATATTCCCCTGTATGAGCTCGTAATTGGCGAGGTGATCACTGCTATGAGGACGTGCGGCTCCTCCGGGCGCGGGAGGACAGAACTGGTGCAAATCCCAGTGCTCTACTGTGTTTCAGAACTAGGGTCTCTAAAAGTGCATATCCTGGTCCGTAAAAAGGGTTTTAAATAACTATAACTAGAGCTTTCCCCCGAAACCTCTTCTGAGCCCCAGAGCGTCTTTCCTTGCTTTCGCGGGACCGGGGACACAGGTGAGTATTTATTTACCGAGTTGCCGGTGCGAGAATGTCGATTTTCAGAAATAATTTGCCGAAATGGACGGCGGTGTCAACGGATGGCTCGAACTTCGACAAAGATGCGAGAGCAGGAAGAGGAAGCAAATCTTCTTCAACAGAATTATTAACTCTAGAATCCGAAGTCGGCCAAGAACGGTGGAGCTTCATCTCGTCAGCGTGGAAGCCGGTTTGGTACACGGGTTGGCATGCCGGCGTCTTAGGCTGCGCCACTATCGTCGTGGCGGTTCTGATTACAAACATCGGCTTGACGATCTACGTTGCAACGAATTCGGATTACAGGATGGAAGGGGGTGTTGGGACGCTTTATTCAGGCAGTTGCGACAAGAGCAAGACGATCGGGACGTGGCTGCACCTGGTGATAAATGTCCTTTCCACACTTCTGTTGTCCGGGAGTAATTATACGCAGCAGTGTCTCGTAGCGCCCACACGCAGCGAGGTTGACGCTGCACATGCGAGGAGGCGATGGATGGATATTGGTGTTCCAGGAGTTAGGAATTTGTTCAGGATTAAGCTGGAGAGGACGCTGCTGTGGATTGCTATTGGGATTACGAGTATTCCGCTGCATTTGTTGTATGATTATACTAATACATCCGCCCGAGTCCTAGGAGGAATGCTAACTCGAAAATCGCAGGTACAATTCTGCAGTATTTAATTCGATAGCGGCGAACGACTTCGTGGCGACCATTGTAACCAGCGACCACTTCGAGCCAGGAGCCTACTCGAATATGAGCGAGGCGTTATTCGACTCCTACAAGGACTTAGGTTTAGGCGACTTCGCAGATTGGACAGAGCATTTGGATCAGGAACTTGAGCTGTTCGCTAGTGTGCTCGAAGGATACAATTCTAGCCCCCAGACTTACGAAGACTTAACACCTCGTGACTGCACAAAACTCTACAACACCGACTTTATGTCCAACCACAGAAACTTGTTCCTGATCACTAAACATAGTTCCAATGTCACACACAATAACACTCTCCTGAATATGATCGAAGTCAAAGCCGGAGGAATCTCGCCAAGCAGTTGGATGTGCGATTACTACTGGGCAGTAAGGAACGACCAAGTTTACTGGCGGTCCGGTCGCCCGTGTGACCCTAGCGACCTAGTCTCTAATGTGACGAATGGGCATCCATGGCTGGTGCAGGTCTCAAAAGGAAGCGAGGTAGAGATAAGCGGATGCAAGAGTGAGAGGACATTAGAGAAATGCAAGGTGCAGTTCTCCCTAGGAATTATGATCGTCGTTATCTGCTGCAATCTCGTCAAGGCTTGCAGTATGATCATGGCAGTTATCAGATCTCGAGAGCCCACTCTAGTTACGTTGGGTGATGCTATAGATTCCTTTTTGAGAATCCCGGACCCGACGACAATAGGGATATGCTTTGCCGATCGGCGGTTTGTCAAGAGGGTGTGGAGGCGTCGGTGGAGAACTGAGCCAAGACAGTGGAAGCAAAAGGGGGTGCAGAGATGGTGGACTAACGTTAGTAAGACGAGGTGGATAGTATGCAATTTTTTCTGCGCGATAACTATTATTTTCGCGGGGCTGTTTCTTCGATTAGGGATGGCGAATGATGGGAAGCACTGGGACACCGACATTAAATCAATGTAGGCCATCTCCACTCTCCTAACGCACCCTTCGAGAAAAGATATTAAGAAAAAAACAAAAGGTGGACCAGGGGTTTTGGCAAAGTAAAAGCCGGCTCCCTAATCGCCACCAGCTTCGGAAACATAACCCAGGCAATCCTCGTGGCTAACCTTCCACAAACCATCCTATCATTCCTCTACCTGACCTACAACTCTCTCTTCACCTGCATGCTCTCGGGCCATGAATGGTCCCTCTTCAGTCACCACCACCGCACCCTCCGCGTCACATCCCCTCGCCCAGGCCAGCGCTCCACGTACTGGCTTCAAATACCCTACACCTACGCCATACCACTGATGGCCCTGAGCAGCCTCCTCCACTGGCTGACCTCACAATCATTATTCCTCGCGAGAATAGAGATATCGGACCCACTCGGGGGGCTGACTCCAGACGGAGCGAGTGCCGTGGGGTACTCCTCCATTGCTATCATCTCCGTGCTCACGCTTGGGATTCTTGCTCTGCTAGCTGCCGTCGGGATGGGGCATAAGCTATTTGCCGCAGAGATCACAACTGTTGGGAATTGTTCAGCGGGGATTTCGGCAGCGTGCCATGCCTTGGAGGACACGGAGGTGATTATAGGGAGGAAGGTGCGCTGGGGGGATGTGGGGATTGAGCCGAATCTGGGAGTGAGGCATTTGGCGTTTTCGAGTGAGCGGGGGGTAAAGGGACCAGTTGTTGGGGGAATTTATGCTGGTTCGGGGACAGAGGCGGAGTGATTGTTTATGATTACATTCTCAGAGAAGGCTTCCTTTCTTTCATCGTTTCATGGGGAAAAATGGAGTTCGGAAGGTTAGAATTGTATATGTTTAGCCAGAGATGTTTGATATATAGAGATCCTTATATTGTATATTGATCGAGTGGGCGACGTGGGCTAGGCCCACGCGGGGGTGTGTACATTTGCGGCACGATCGCCCAAGAAAAATGATTCGCGGTTATGCACACTCTCATTAAATATCACTCACCCACCGTTGAGCGAGCCCCACGTGCTTCCATTATAGATATCCATGATATCGAATCGGAAAGCAGCGCATAGCATCACACTTATTTATCTTTTTCGCCACCCGTCGTAAGCAAATTACTAGCTCTTCGCTGCTAGGTATCACCACTGAAACTCGTTAGATATCTTAGAGCAAACTTCTGAAATTTTGTTCCCCGCTTGGGGTTTCCGTGGTATTAGTCCGAGCTCCTACTCAATCAGTTACTCTCATTCGCTGTAAGCTTTTCAGGAGGCAGAAGTTGGGGGGATTACCGTAACGTGAAGCGCAAGATCAACTGAGTGAATGTGTGGGAGGAGTATCAAGACTCTGTCCTTAAGGAGAAAGGTAGGAAGCAAAAATCTTCTTCAGTGATAGAGTTCAATATTGGATAATATCAACAAGATAGCGCAGCGTTGCGCTGCCTGGGATATAGGGCTACCTGGTCGGTGGGGAAAGATATCGGGCAAGAAAAATAGTGCCGGCGCTTCAACTAGACTAACAGGAAAGACAAGAGTATATATTATCGAACGAAACAAGATCCTTTGACCCTTCCATGGACCACCACACATATTTGTCTTCCTCCGAGCATGTCTATATTCCCCCGGTTCCTCCCATAACAACAAATGGCACGTGATCATAGAAACCTCTCCGCATATCCCTACACCACTAGAATGAAGCAACTCTCCATACCATTCTCGCAGCTTCCTGAGCCCACAACCTTCCCCTGGCGACTCTAACACTCAAAACGCCAGGCTAGCCCCCATGAGGTAACAACAAAATACTTCATAGGAGTTTCTTCGCTACTTAACGGCGGAAACTATTAACTTATTTGGGACATAAGCAGCGCTGATTTTGTGATGTACCGGTAGATTGCACGAAGTCTGAATACGCCACACTTAACTTACCAGAACAAGGGAACATGGCGAAAGTATTATAATCGCTCCACCAAGGCATGCATCGACCCTAACCCCAACTGGGTCTCCCTCAGCATGCGCCGAGGTCATATGTACCCCTCACCTTTCCTCATCCGGTCCGCTAGGCCAAAAAGATAACTCGTTTTCTCTATCCGGCTGATGTACTGTTGTAGATCTGGGCATGGACATGAGGGGATAGCCATGTTCGGCATGTCGATCTCTAGGGGTAGTATGGTGTAGTCCTTTTCCACCCACAACTCGTGCACAAACCTTCTGACTGGTTCCAACCACCCCACTTTATCTAGGAAGACTGATACCCTACTGAGCCAATCTAGGTCGTGAAAAAAATAAAAATAGAAACGAACAAGGAAATAACTGACCGGGTGAACTGTTCTAGACTCCCATTAGCCAGTACATGTCTTTTTCAAGGTCTTCCAAACTAGATGAGAATAAATAATTTAGTTACCGTAAATTTATACCTGAAGACGTCATACGCAGCAAGTTTTGCTAGGACTACCGTAACATGAGCTCGAGGACATGAACTTATGTTCTGCAGACTTTAAAGAACGACTAGCAAACGCCAAACTCTCAAGTGAGATATTATCCAAGTCCCGGATAACCGCAGCTCAAGTACTGTATCGAAAAGTATTTTCGTTATCTCGTTGCAGCAGGGTTGTGGTGAACAAAGTAAACTATATCGCAGAGGCAAAAGGTAAGAAGTGTGGCCATAAAGCTCGTTCCGATTTTCTCACACTCGGAAAAGAACGGGGCGATAAATAAATCCTAGCACCAACTCTTGCTCGCCAGAGAACCCTATCATCCTGGACAAAATTCCGGTGGAAACCAAAGTGAAATGATTTGGAGAACTTGGTCCAAATTCCTCCAATACAAAGAAAATAAATAGCACACACTCCTGTTTGAGAGAGTCTTCTCCTCCCCTTACCCTATTATGTTCTACTATAATCCTTCTTGTACCGTACTTGAGACCACCGCGCCCATACTTGGTCAACCTTCAGGCTCCATTTTTCTGGCATTAGAAAAAATAAAGGAAAGCAGATGGAGTATATCCTGTGGTGGCTTTCTTGAAGTGTCCTATATTGTAGTTAAAGCTACCTGAATGTAATAAATTGCAGGTTTTCACCGGCGGGTCTAGCTCTAATCAGCGAGTGGCATCCCGCGATCATCTTAGGTCAATTGCCAGGAAAAAAAAAATGATGCTTGATTCGCAACCTCTGCGAGCTATCGTTTAGTGAGAAAAGCCCATGAGACAATACCCCCAGCGCTACAGAGTAAACCCGATTGCACCTCCCGCTTGAAATCCCTCTATCAGACTCACGGGACCTTAGGCTACCAGTACCTCGCGAAAAGCAAAGGCAAAATTTTGATTTCTTGCTTCCTCCCTAAACACACCGGTCAGAGCAATCCTGTGCGACACGCATATTAGTTTCCGGGGTTGGATGCTAAATTAGCGGTACTATACAGCGAGATATAAAAACTGGGGATCGGTCGTGGGGAGCTGAGAAGGGCTTCCTTGGTGGTTGGTGCGGAGTTGGGCATTGACAACTGGGTAGCAACACCGTAGCGCAACAATGGGGTGAACGGAATATGAGGATGCTTGACCGGTGTAGGAACGTATGAGCGGTATAACTTCGTTCTCAGGCTTGTCCGCAAATCTCTTCCTCAACTTTGCTCCCTAAACTAAACTACATTTAGAGACAGGTGTAAGTAAAACATGGCCAAAGCATCCTGATCCCTCCATGGATCACCACACCTATCTCCGCTTTTTCGCACATGCCCACATTCCTCCGCACACTCCCGTAATGACAAAAGAAAGACATGTTCAGAGACTCTTCTCCGTAAATCACTAATGCTCTATACTCACCCTGGCATACTCCCAACGATCCATAAAAACCCCCGTATCCCCCAAGATCAACAAGCGGTAACATTGGGAGCAGGTGGCTGAGTAGGATGGTGATGCGATTTGTATTCTGGAAACACGCTTGGATTAAGCGGGGGAGGGGTTCAGGAGCGGGAAGTCAATGGGTTTGAGGATCAGCAGTTTTAGGTGCGGCATTGAGTTTCATTCGGTGGCGCAGTGAGGTATTAGGATGCTGGAGGAAATTCCGAGGAGACCCGTAATTGAATCGGGGCAGCTTTGCCAGCTTTTTTTCCGATTAAAAAATTTGCTATTTTAACCTTGCCAATTCCTGAGCGGTCTTTTGACGTTAGGTGCGTCAGTGATTTAAAACGTGGGCAGCTGGCAAATGTAGACTCAATGAGAAAATATGCTAGAAGGTGAGAATAAAGGTAATTTTTGATGCTTTGGGGTTTGGCTCTAACATATCCGTAGGAGATAGAAGCTATTATACCGAACCATACAATTTTCCCAGGTCATCTCCCGTTCACTTCGGGACCCACTGTTTTCCACGGCTCCTAAGTATTGGACAAAGGAAAGAACATTCTCTACAATCCCCAGTAAGGAAAGGCAAAGTCAAGACTCCCGCCCCCGTAAGCTCTCCACTAATAGCACTATGATACTCCGGTACATTTATAGTATGTATCCTAAGATCTAACACTCACCCTCTAAGTCTTCACACGCCCTACGTTTTTGTCAACCTGGGGCCTCGAAAGCCCCCCAATGATACTATACAACAGTTTCACCCCAAGTACATCAAGCACCACATATAGGTAGTAAATCTACCTTGACGTTGCACTCTCCTCTCGGGACTTCCACGAAGGTACTATTAAAGGAATGAAACTATACCACCAAATAATGTCACATCAAGGCTACACCACTCCACTGCAGGAAAATATACAGTACGACACGTTGAAATAAGAAGCGGCTGAGTTGAAACCCACCATTACTTCGGAATTAGAGCCCTGAAAGGGTTTTTCTGGCTAAATAGAGCGGGGGTGTAGAGTGCTATTGCCATTTCGAGACAAGGTGGAGATGGAGATCTAATTCGAGCGTACCAGCACTTGCCCGTCGGTTCTAGTCGGGTTATAACCTAGTTTGCTGCAGTACCGTATGTTCCCGTGGACGTGTAAAATGTGCTATCACAGTTTCTTTCACCGTTTTCCCCGGGGCGCAAGTCACAGTATATTGGTTGACCGGAAATATATTTTTTAAAGACGGTCTCTTTCCCGTAGCACGCTTCGCGCACATTCATAGTGGCCTCAAAGCTTCTAGATCTTACCTAGGTCTACCTACCGCAATATCTGGCGAGATCTTTCAAGCTCTAGTACAGGGAAGTTCAAATTCTTTTTTGCGTATAACAGATAATACAATAAAACAATTTATCCTAACCCTGTATAACCAGCACGAAACACCTCCGGGACCTGATTCCGGCGCAACTATAAGTCTCGTCTTAGCCGGTTCTTGTCTAGGCGCACTGGCGCCAGGCGGCACTCGCCTGGTAGTGCTGGGCTGTACAGTACAATATTATTCCGAGAGCGATGTAGGAAGGGGCGTTCAACGCTCCAGTTCCTGTATCACCTACTGGTTCTTAAAGGTGGTGGCCAGAATTTTAGTGAACAAGTAACACTGGGATAAGGTGGGATAAGAGTTACTACAACCCCCTTCGAATGGTAACTTATGGAGCTCAGTGTTATGGGCTCTTTCTTCCTAGATTCAGCAAAGCCTTCTTCCACTATGGTAAGAAACGGAAGGGGCTGTGTCTTCGCTCCAGAAACGCATATATATGTATTCAGCCTCACTCGCTCTTACACTATCGTGCAACACTTAGCTTCCAGAGAACATCTACCTTGAAGAGCTTGGTTTTTTTGTTTTGGATTTGAGAAGGGGGGATGCGTACTTCTATAGAACTAATTCTACACTAGAATCCCAATATTAACACTGTTACCAATTTCATGAATCTTTATGCTTACATCTTAAATATAGCCTAGATCCATAAAATACACATTGGTTCTGCTTTTATCCTGTCTTAATACCCACACCCTATTTTGCCTAATTCGAGTTTCATCATGCTGGTGGTACAATTGTAGTAACTGTTTCTCGGTCTCAAGGAGCCGCTCTCGCTAAGAAGCCTAGTCCCTGTTTGCGCCGGCGCTTCGCCAGAGTCGTACCAGACATAACAAGATCAGAATATTTGAATCTAGTATGGGCGCTCAGATGTGAAGAGATAATTTTCGATACAAACTTTTCCCCTTTGTTTTCGGGTTGAAGTAGATCCCAATCGCATGTTCTTTGTAACAGTTTACTGGTTGCACAGACCCACATCCAATAAGGTGGTTGCCGGGGTAAGTGAACAGGAAGTAGCAAATCATGAAACCTTTGTCGCAATGGGTGGGTGGAAGAAAAATCATAAATTTTGAATTTTGCTGCGCAGCTTCTCGAAGAGAGCCAACAATATTCACGATAAAACTAAATGCAGAAATGGCTACTGAATGGATAGTGGTTAGGTGACCTTCCAACCATGCATACAATAGGTTTGTATAAAAATCTTACTTTCCCACTATTACCATAAGTTCAGTTAAATTTTAGATATACCGAAATAATATGTCCCAAATGTAATTAGGCACTATAGCTAATGGAAATGCACTATTTTTCTTGCCTAATCACGACCTTCTACGACGTTCCTTAATAACCCCCCACACGTCCCTAAGCAGTAGGTAACCAGTTCTGGCCTAAGAATTCAAGGAGAAATAAATTCAGGAATATAGTATAGAGAGCAATTCTGGTGATAGCTAGATACGTTATACAACAGTGCCGCGCCCTGGTAGCTAAACGCTTGAGCCTTAAGGGGGGCCGGAAGGACAGAGTACCAGTATCCAAGCTGAGCCCCTAGGTCACGACTTCTATGGATGAAGAGGTCCGTTTCATGGCACCAGGCACTGAGGCTTCGCACGACTACTCCGTTGGTATTTACAGCAATGATCCGATGGGACAGCAACCGGAAGAACTGTTACCGGACTCCAATTGGGATTGATAAGCCCATGCGATACACTCACTGAGGATTCGGGATTGGTCCTGTGTGTTTCAGGGCGGGCACCGCCAAAGGTTTCCATCCTAGCCCCAAATAGGGGGCGGAAGTAACCTTAAATAGAGCCTCCTCCACAACCTCCCCCAGCCTCGGGACGACTTTTCTTTTCCTCCGCAAGACAAGGGATGAGTGATCACTTACCTGGTGAGATGATGCCGAATTTTACAAAGAGGTTAGTGGAATGGAAAGTGGTGTCACTCGGTGATAATAACAACAGCAGAGGAGGAGGAGGAGGTAGCAAAACATCTTCGACAGGAGTATTAACTCTAGAATCCGAAATCAGTCAAAAACGGTTGAACTCCATCTCATCCGTATGGAAGCCAGTTTGGTACACAGGTTGGCACGCCGGCGTTTTAGCGTGTGCCAATTCCGTCGTGGTTGTTCTCCTTCTAAACGTCAGTTTAACTATCTACGTTGCCACGAATCCGGATTATAAGATGGAAGGGGGCGTTGGGACGCTGTATTCAGGCAGCTGCGATAAGAGCAAGAAGATCGGAGCGTGGCTGCACTTGGGGATAAATGTCCTTTCCACACTCCTGCTGGCCGGCAGTAATTACACACAGCAGTGTCTCGCGGCGCCTACACGCAGTGAGATTAACGCTGCACATGCGAGGAGACGATGGATGGACATTGGGACTCCGAGTGTTAGAAATTTGTTCAGAATTAAGCCGGGGAGGGCGTTGATGTGGATTGTTATTGGGGTGACGAGTATTCCGCTGCATTTGCTGTATGTACACCACGCCCCCCAGGTCAAATGAGGATGGCTAATTCGAAGATTTCAGGTACAATTCTGCAGTGTATACTGCCTTAGCGGCGAATGAGTTCGTTGTAACCGTGGTGACTAACGATCACTTTGAACCAGGAGTTTACTCCAATATTACCGAGAAGTTAATCGACTTCTATCAGGAGACATACAACACCACAGAGTGGGCCGATCCGACAAAACACATAAATCAGGAAATTGAGTTGTTGAGTAGGGTGCACAAGGGGTACTATACCAGAACACAGAGTTACCAAGACCTGACACCTTCTAATTGCATAAAATTCTACAACACCGACTTTGTGTCCAACCGGAGAAACGTATTTATTATCACCAAACATAGTTCAAATTCTACACACAATAATACCCTCCTGGACATGATAAATCATAGAGGCAATGGAATCTCGCCTGCCGGAAGTAGTTCCCTGTGTCGTGGCTACTTGCCTGTCATATTTTGGGTGCCGGGCGAATACCGGTGCAATCCTAAGGAAATAACCTCGGATTTGGCTGGGGGGCTCCCATTGTGGGTACAGCTCTCAACAGGGGATGAAGTAGAGATAAGCGGATGCAAGAGTGAGAGGACAGTAGAGAAGTGCAAGGTGCAATTCTCACTAGGGATCATGATCGCCGTTATCTGCTGCAATCTTGTTAAAGCTTGCTGTATGGCCATGGCGGTTCTTAGGTCTCGAGAGCCAACTCTGGTTACATTGGGTGATGCTATAGATTCCTTTTTAAGAATCCCGGACCCGACAACAATCGGGATGTGCTTTGCCGATCGACAGTTCGTCAAGAGGGAGTGGGGGCGTGGATGGGCGGCTGGGCCAAGGCAGTGGAAGCAAAAGGGAGTGCAGAGATGGTGGACTAGCGTTAGTAGGACAAGGTGGATAACTTGTAACATTTTATGCTCGATAACTATCATTATAGCTGGGATTTCTCTTCGATCGGGGATGAACAACGATAGCAACTACTGGCACACCGACATCAAGTCAATGTAGGTCACCCGTCCTCTTGCTATCGCTCCCCTCAAGCAAAATATTAAGGTGAAGACAAAAGGTGGGCCCGAGGCTTTGGCAAAGTAAATGGTGGCTCCATAGTCGCCATACACTTCAGAAACATAACCCAGGCAATCCTCGTGGCTAACCTTCCACAAACCATCCTATCATTCCTCTACCTGACCTATAACTCTCTCTTCACCTGCATGCTCTCGGGTCACGAATGATCCCTATTCAGCCACCACCACCGCACCCTCCGCGTCACGTGCCCGCGGCTAGGTCAGCGTTCCACATACTGGCTTCAAATGCCCTATAACTACGCCATTCCTTTAATGGCCCTGAGCTGCCTCCTCCACTGGCTGACCTCGCAATCGTTATTCCTCGCAAGGGTCGAGACATCGGACCCACTCGGGGAGCAGATTTCACAAACAATAAGTGCCGTGGGGTACTCCTGCATCGCCGTCATTTTCTTGCTCACGCTGTGGATTCTTGCCCTGCTGACCGCGGTCGGGATGGGGTATCGGACCTTTGCCGCGGAGGCCACCACCGTTGGGAATTGCTCCGCAGCGATCTCGGCGGCGTGTCATGTTAAGGAAGACCCTGAGACCATTATAGGAAGGAGGGTACGCTGGGGGGATGTGGGGATTAAACAAAACCTAGGGGTAGGGCATTTAACATTTTCGGGTGAGGAGGGGGTTGGGAAGCCGATCCTCGGAGAGATTTATGCTGGGGCGGGGGGTGATAGAGAGTGATAGGTTATGATTATGTTTTTGGTCAAGATTTCCTGGTTTTCTATTCTGTCATGGGCTACAATAGAGTTTACATGGCTAAAACTATACATATTTGGCTGGAGATGTTCGGTGCATGAGGAGAACTGTATTGTATATTATTTCGAAGACATGGATAATGCCAAGGAAAGCATTATTCAGATATTGGCTTGCAAGATACATAATTTTTTTTCTTCAGTTCAGAAGGCCTGTAATGTTATGGAGGCCTCAGGATTGATAATTTCGACGCGGTAGAGAAATCTTTCCATCTCCCAAATTTGAATCCTATCGAACATGTATGAGTTAAATTCAAAAACCAACCGCACCAGCTGCACCCAAGCATCGTGGATGCCCAGGGGGGTGAGTAGGCTGTTATGGAAAGACCAATACAAGATTTCTCTTAGTTTGCAAGTAACTTCCCGAGATGTTTTCCAAAACTTTTTGGGGGTCTGGCTGGACAGAGTAGCTACAGTTCTAGAGGCGGAGAATTGGGACAATATTAGATTTTAGTTTATGTCTTCCTAGTTTTCATATTACTTAGCTACCCTCTGTTTATTTTTTTTTCTTATCTCTGTTGGTTAATTGCTAGTCAATGGCAGCCGATAAAGGGAAGGGATGATGGGGGGAATCCCACGACTCCAACATGGCTAATTTCACGATCTCAATCAAAATGTCTCAGATCACGAGCACTTCTGTCGGGTGGGTGAATGTTCAAATAAGATTTTTATTCTTGTTTTGGGTATGACAGAAATCGCGATAAACGCCACATCTTGACTATAGCCAGTAATCTTTCTAAGGTTGTGGCGAAGCCAAAACCCTCCATTGCCCGCAGCCAGAGAGAGCCTAACAGCTCAAGAGACGATACTAGCTCAATGGAACTTTCTGTCTCAACCCAAACTAAGCCGCACTGCATGAAAATAAATGTTGTGAAATAGCGGAAAGGAAATGGAAAACCTATTTCCAAAGACTCAAAACAATGTGCGAGAAAGCCAGAAAGACGTTTGTTTAAATCATCAGAGATGGTTGTTGGGAAGTTGTCTGTATTCTTAAATTCACCTACAAATTGAATTCTATGTTGAGCTGGTATCTTCCATTGAGCCGTTCGGCGCTCTCTGGGAGAGTGCCCTCGTTGCGGGTAAGCGAGCAATTGAGCGGTTGTGGCGAAGCCATAGCCTTGGCACGGTTGCACGGTCTTTCCGGCTCTAATCCCAGCGGTAGGGTGTACAGTACTGTACAGTACTGTGAGTTCCACCTGACCCACTCCTTATTTTGCCGTGCTGACGCCAAGCAGTTCCCGCCTGATAATGCGGCACTATACTCTGTCCTTGCCCCTACAGAAGGCGTTTTGGTAGATGTGCCATCATACCATGTGATTGGGCAGCAATTTGGGCCAGATTTCGCACCTAAAGAGCTTATTACAATTTGGCAGTCACTGGCTTCCGTAAATAGTTCAAGGTGCAATATTTCAAGGCATAATTACATCTACATTCGTCGAAATCGACCGTGGTCCGCGAAGGTCCCCGTATTATTATTATAGTGTTGGCACTATGTCCGATTAGGGTGTCGCAACGGCTGTTTTCCTATTTCCAATTTAGTAACCGTTCCTCAGGCTCCAGGGGCGGCTAATTAACCGTGCCAGGGTTCTCGTCACTTCGAAAGAGGCCTAAGCGACTACGTTGAAGTGCCGTCGAAGGTCGCTTAGCATCATCCAATGTGGCGGGAACCTTGGCACTGTTGCCCCATGAAGCCTCGGGTCCTCTTTTGGTAGTCGAGTCCGAATTTAGGATGGGCGCTTAGATGCACTGTACTGTACATAGATAATTTGTTATACTAACCTTTCCTTTTCTCTTTGGGCTCATTATGTCTACAAGCAGTATGGTATAAAATGGCTCCCTTCGTAATAACAAGAGTTCAAGCGCCCATGAGCAACCCGCTAACGTGCCACGTTCCGGTTCAACTGCGTCCACTTTGAAGAAGGTTTGGTACAAATAAGCCAAACCATCATCTAACTTCCTTACTCTGCAACTCCAAACCGAGCTAGACTGCTGTGGGTACAGTATTTTTCTAGTTAATCTATTACCTGTCGGTAAGTAGTAAACACCGAAGCATTCCTTAAAAATTCAAGTAGGAAGAAACTCGAGGCTATAGTATAGTGAATAATGTCGATAACTGAGGTGATGACCGGATCCATTGTACCCGTACTACGGTACGGTACCGTAACCTGGCAGTCTAACGCCTGAATCTCGAGGGGGCTCGGCAAGATAGAACATTGGTGCCGAACTAAGCCACAATGTTAGAGCTTAGATACCCCTTGCCTAATGCTTGAAATTCCACTGCGTCGACTTTTTATAGCAGTGATTTGGTGGAATAACGAGTGAAAAAATTACTACCAGACATCAATTGAGATGGATGAGTTTATGAAGTATATACCCTGGGGATTCTAGATTAGCCTATTGTGTCTCAGTGCTGACACCGCCAAAGGTTCCCATCCCGGCCCAAATAGGGGGTTCAAATATGCTTAACTAGAACCTCCCACGCAACCTCTCCTTGCCTCAGAGCGGCTTCCTTTTCTCCGGCAAGATTCGAGAAACCGGTGGTCATTTGCCTAGTGAGATAATGTCGGATTTCGCGGGGAAGCTAGCGGAGCGGAAGGCGGAGTCACTGGGTGGTAATAGCAACAACAGAGGAGAAAGAGTAAGAAGCAAAGTATCTTTGAGAGAATTATTAACTCTAGGATCCGGAATCCGCCAAAGATCGTGGAACTCAATCCCGTCAGCGTGGAAGCCAGTTTGGTACACGGGTTGGCACGCCGGAGTGTTAGCGTGTGCTAGTTCCGTCCTGGTTGTTCTCCTGATAAACGTCAGTTTAACTATCTACATTGCCACGAACCCGGATTATAAGATGGAAGGAGGCATTGGGACGCTGTATTCAGGCAGTTGCGATAAGAGCAAGAAGATCGGGATGTGGTTGCATCTTGGAATAAATATCCTTTCCACACTCCTGCTGGCCGGGAGTAATTATACGCAGCAGTGTCTCGCAGCGCCGACACGCAGCGAGATTGATGCTGCCCATGCGAGGAGACGATGGATGGACATTGGGGTTCCGAGTGTTAGGAATCTGTTCAGGATTAAGCGTGAGAGGACGTTTTTGTGGATCGTTATTGGGATTACGAGCATTCCGTTGCATTTGCTGTATGTTCTTATTATCAGACACCCCGGAGTCATATGTGAGGGGCTAATTTGACAATTGCAGGTACAATTCCGCAGTGTGTAATTCGTTAGCGACGAACGGGATTACTGTAACCGCTGTGACCAACAACCACTTTGAACCTGGAGCCTACTCGAATATTACCGAGGAGTTATTCGGCTTCTACCAGAAGGCTTACAATTTCACAGATTGGGCAGATGGGCCGGAGGGCATGGATCGGGAAATTAACATGCGCAGCGGTGTGATCAAGGGATACAATAACGGAGCGCAGAGATACCAAGACCTGACACCTTCTGATTGCGTAAAACTCTACGACACCGACTTCTTGTCCGACCGCGGAAACCTATTCCTGATCACCAAACTTAGTTCTAATGCCACACACAATAACACCGTCCTGGACATGGTCAATTACAGGGACAGCAAGGCCACTCCTACCGGTTGTGGTTTACTGTCCTCTGGCTATGTCTCGGTCCTATTTTGGGTGGGTGGCCCGTTCCGGTGCAACTTTGATAAGCTAGCCTCGGATGTAGCTGGGGGGCTCCCACTGCAGGTGGAGCTCACAACAGGGGACACGGTAGAGATAAGCGGATGCAAGAGTGAGAAGACAGAGGAAAAGTGCAAAGTGCAATTCTCACTAGGGATCATGATCGCCGTTATTTTCTGCAATCTTGTAAAAGCTTGCTGTATGGTCACGGCGATCGTTAGATCTCAAGAGCCCACTCTGGTTACATTGGGTGATGCTGTGGGCTCCTTTTTAACAGCCCCGGACCTGACAACAATGGGAATGTGCTTTGCCGATCGGCAGTTCGTCCAAAGGGAGTGGAGGCATGGATCGGCGGCTGGGCCAAGACAGTGGAAGAGGAAGGGAGTGCAGAGGTGGTGGACTAGTGTTAGTATTACGAGGTGGCTTACTTGTAACTTTTTATGCTTGATAGCTGTCACCGCCGCGGGGGCATTACTTCGAATGGGGATGCTCCATGACGCGATATACTTTACCACTGACATCAAATCAATGTAGGTCATCTCCCCCCTTTCTATCACTCCCTTCGAGCCAAATATTAAGTAAAGACAAAAAGGTGGACCAGAGGCTTTGGAAATATAAGGATTGTCTCCACAGTCGGTATGGACTTTAGCAGCCTAACCGAGGCAATCCTCCTAGCTAACCTTCCACAAACAATCCTGTCATTCCTTTACCTTGCTTACAACTCCCTCTTCACCTGCATGCTCTCGGGCCACGAATGGTCTCTCTTCAGTCACCACCACCGCACCCTCCGCGTAACATCCCCTCTCCCGGGCCAACGCTCCACGTACTGGCTTCAAATACCTTATACCTATGCCATTCCTCTGATGGCCCTGAGCAGCCTCCTTCACTGGCTGACCTCGCAATCCTTATTCCTTGTAAGAATTGAGAAATTGCACCCGGTGACGCGGAAGACTGCAGCCACGATAAGTGCCGTAGGGTACTCCTGCATTGCCGTCCTTTTAGTGCTTATACTGGGGATTCTCGCCCTCTTGGCCGCCGCCGGGATGGGGTATAGACCATCCGCTGCGGAGACTACTACTGTTGGGGGTTGCTCTGCCGCTATTTCCGCCGCCTGTCATGCTCGGGAAGACTCGGAAGCGATCATTGGGAGGAAAGTACGCTGGGGCGATGTGGGGATTATACAAAACCTAGGAGTAAAGCATTTAACATTTTCGAGTGAGGAGTGGGTTGAGAAGCCGATGCTCGGAGAGATTTATGCTGGGGCTGGGGAAGCCAGGGAGTGATCGTTTGTGACTATGTTTTTCTCGAGGGTTTCCTTTTTTTCTATTTTATCAGGGGTTGGAATTGAGTTTGGAAGGCTGAAACTGTATATTTTGAGTTTGGTATATTGATGCGTGGGGAGGATTCTATTATATATTGTTTCGGCAAACTATATGAACTCGGTGTATGTGACGGTTCGCAGATCTCTGGTACTATTAGTATCTCACAAGAAAGGCGGTACTCGATTTTGCATTGTATCATGAAATATCACTCATTCACCGTTGGACCCGCTTTCGTTATTTGGAACTGATTAGAGAAATTTATGCGCAGTGGACGCTCTTTTGTCGCAGGGTGGTATATATCTTGAAATTCTATACAGTTACGGATCTCTTTTTACTCCCGGGCGAACAAACAACCTTATAATCCGAACTATACATAAATCAGAAAATTTCTCCTATTCCTTTTACTTCTCTTGTGATATTAATCGGCCTCCCCTCATCTCATCTCATCCCTTCTAATCTCATCTCATTCCATATGATCTCTCTTTGCACTTTTTTCTCGTTTCTTTCCTCCACTACACCAAGCCTCTCAGAGCTCTACTCCCACAAACCTCCCAGCACCATGTCCGTCTTTTCCCCAATGCACCGGGGTCGTGTAATCGTACGAGACAAGTGAGCGTCGGTGGTTAACAGTGCCTGCTAGGAATCTGTCGGGTGAAATTGCCACTCACAGTACCACACTTAATTTACCCGTAGTAGATAATTTACTCGCCCTTGGCGGCCTGATATCACTACTCAAACCCGTCAAACATGTTCTCTAAGAACACAATACTCAAATTCTAGTGTGCGTTTGACGTTCACGAAGTATTATGTGCTCCTACTTTATCGGTTATTCTCGCATACTGCCAGCCCGAGGGGATTGAAGTATTGCTGGGTTAGCTACAAGTAAAGCGCATTGCGGAATGAGCTTCAAGGAGGAGCATCATGGCTTGTAATGGAGGGGTAAGGTAGGAAATAAAAACGTTCCCCAGCCCGACCAACAGAACTGAAGGTTTCCGAGCAGTTTGAGTGAGATAACAGCAAAAAAAAATAACAGCAAAAAAATGCTTCATTAGAGTTTCTTCGATACCAAGCAGCCACAACTAACTTACTTGGGGACATCAGCAACACTCATATCAGACTTTCCTATGAGTTGATCAGGGTCGAAAATAGGTTCCCTGACCTAACCCGGTCCGGCTAACCATAATCCTCGTTAACTCAAACGAACCTGAACCCGTTGGACCTGTAGCGAATCGGGCCGAGGGAAATTTACAGGTGCTAAACAGAGTTCAACTGAGGATAAGGGCTTTGATCTCATTCTCACCCTGTATACATTTTACCCCTCCAACGCATTCCATGACCCTCCTTGCTTCAGCCACCGCTACTTCTTTCATAGGTTTTTCGGTTCGTTCCGGGACACGCGCAACGGGTTTGGATTTTTATCCTGGTTTTTCATGAATAGAAGTAATAAGTATTGGGTGGGCTGCCGAACTCTTAGTCCGATGAGATTTGAGGTGCTTGTGTGAGCAGCGCATACATTGGCAGTATCTGTCTAGGAGAGGATTGGACGTTTACTGCTTATACCATCATCGCTTTCTAGATTAGGGGCTTACCCAACATTACCTGCTATAACTATTCCTCCACCAAGAGACGCCGATGGTCTCCGTACCTGAGATGATGATGGTAGTAGGTTTCCTCCCTCCCTAGTTTCGAGTATGATATGTGCTATGGAGCAATAAAAGATTTCAGTTCGATTCAAGCATCTTTGTGCAATCGGAGTTTGAGTATCATCACACTCAGAACTCTTCAGGTCAGTGGAGTAGAAAATCTGGAAGTGCGCTCGAGGCCCGTAAGATCGATGGTAGGATAGATAGGCCACTACCCGTATAAGCGCCTGAGGAAAGGAGCCCGTATTTATGGTTGACCAATCGGGTAATTTGAGAACAGATAATTTGGAAGTAAAAGAAGATTGGATTTCTGGAGTACCAGTAGCTGAAAGTAGCGGGGCTGGTTGTGGATCGATTTTCATATATTGAACTTGAGGGATGCTCGAAACGAGTGATAGTTAGAGATGGCGAAGACCACGGGGCTTAGTGTCGCATGAAATATCTTGATTTAGATTGCCTTCCGGAACCAAGCCACTGTTCGCGAATAGAATTTTCCTGTCCGTCGTCGGCGCCCGAAGTCGTTGTTGGTCGCCGGAGAGAGGTCGCCTCCCGTGGTCGCCGGAGGGGAAAGGGGTCATTGTCGCTGGAAGCCGCTGGGAAGGATACTAGGAGTGTCAGGCGGATACTAGGGCATCGGAAGGAAGCCGTAGGAAGCAAGGAAAGTAACCGCCGGGAGGAAAACAAAGTGGTTGATGCGCAGAGGCTAGGGAGAAGTGGAATTTCTTTGAGAAGCATGTGTTTCTTTTGTTATCATGGATATACACCAGGGGGTGGGAAACTCAGCTAGGAGAAAATGAACATGTGCGGTGATCGAGGGAAAGATCGTTATGGTTTCATATACTCTTTAGAGTGCCCATGGTTGTGAGCGAGCGAGCAACCTTGGCACGAGTACGGAGAAGTTTCTATGGTTATGTATTTTTTTTTTTGTTATGGGAGGAACCAGAGGCAAATCGGCGTGTCCGAAGGAAGACAGACATGTGTGGTGACCCATGGATGAACTGGGAGTGTTTCCTTATGCGGCTATATCTATGATATTCTTGTATTTCCCCGTTAGTGTAGTTGCGAGCACCCGCTGAGAGAGAACGAAGCCTATCTTTCCTTTCATATTTGATGTCCCCCTACACCGGTCAAGTTGTCCTATACCCCACTCACTCTATCGTTGTTCTGTTTACTTGTTACCCTCCAAGACCAAGGAAGGCATGATTATTAGATGTTAGCGTGTGGCATTCAAAAATTTCCCTTTTTAGTACATAGAGGCTGTGATGGAGCATGCATGAGTTGGGTTTAACCACCGATCAGACCGGCTGCACCCAAGAATTGTGGATACCTACGGAGGCAAATGGGCGGTTGCGCCAAGGCTAGCCCAGGATTTCCCCTAGCCTCCAAGTTAATTCCTGAGATGTCTCCTGAAGAAATGTAGAAGTATATACCTAACAGAGCAGCTACAGTTCCAGAAACGAAAAGAGATTGGGCCAAGTACTAGGCATCGGTTTATATCTTTCCAGTTCTCATAGCATTTAGGTGCTCTCCGTTCATCTTCTATTTTCTGATCCAGGCCGGTGAAGCATTAGTCATTAACAGCCGATGAGGGGAAGAAATAGCAGAACAAACCCCGATACCCTAACTTGGTAGATTCTGCAATCGCAGCTAATAAAATAATGCCCCAGACCGCGAACACTTCTGTCGAATGGATGTACAGCCAAATAAGATTTTTGTTCTTGTTCCGCGTATTATGGGAACCGAGGTAAAACACCACATCCTGACTCTGAATAGCCAGTGTCCAGCCTTTCCGGACTCTGATTCTTGCGCAATTGTAAGTTTCACCTTATCCGCTCCGTATCTTGCCGTACTGACCCCTGGCGGTTCTCGCTTGATAATACGGTACTGTACGGGACCATGACGTACATAGAACGAGGCGCTTAACACCCGAGTACCCGAATGACCTCCCACTTCTTAGTGGTGCCGGCCAGAATTTTAGTGCTTAGGTGATACCGAGATGCGATCTAGTGAGAGATACTGCCATCGCCCCCGAACGATAATTCATTGAGCTTAATGTTATGGGATCTCTCTTTTTTCTAGATTTAGCAAAGTATCCCACCACCATAGTAAAAAAACGAGAGAAAAAACCATGTCTTTATTCTAGAAACGTACAGCCTTGCATTCAGCCTCACTTGTTCTCACACTATTGTTCCAGCCTCTGGGTCATATTTTGCGCTTGCTCCTCCTCAGGGTACTCGAGCTGGGGAGTTCCCCATAGGGCGGGGTATCCGGAAAGGCAGGGGGTTAGGATCTGCACATGCGAGCACAGTGCTCCGACTAACGAATATGACATTGTAACTGTGAAGCACCGGGACCAAGAGATTGGGTGGATTTTGCGGCTTAGTGGTTTATCACAATTCGGTCACTGACCTCTATAATTATTGCACAATTTCACGGCATAACCATAGTCTACCCATATTCATCAAAATCTACCGTATTTCGCCAAGGTCGATGTGTTGTACTACAGTATGTGGTCTGTTTGCCAGCCCCAGGCACAGTGGATCAGAATATCTGAGTCCGAATTCAGCATGGGCGCTCATATCTGCGTAGATAATCTTCCATAGAAAGATTCCTTTTTTTAGGTTCACTATGCCCGGTACGGTGCGTTCTTGGTATCACGAGCTCGAGGGCGGTGAACAACTCGCTAACATACTGCAGTCTTCAGCTTTGCCTGCTTTGGAAAAACTCCGCAGAGTTACAGCCAACCATCACGGGGCTTTCTCACTTTGCCACTCCAACCCGGGCTAAATATCTGCCCGTACAACATTTTTCTTGTCAATCCATTCCCCGTCGATAAGGAGTAAATACCCAAGCATTTTCTAAGAAATTAAGGAGAAAGAACTACTGGACAACAGTACAGTGGACAATGTGGGTAGTTCAAGTGATGACCGGATCCATTGTACTACAAGTGCAGTGCTGTGCTGTGCCCTGGTAGTCTAACTGCAGAGTCTAACTGCAGAGTCTCAAGGGGGGTCAGCAGGGAAAACACCGGTACCCAAACCAAGCCCCCTATGTTAAGGTTTCTACGAAGAAGACGCTCGGCGCTTGGCACTGGCTGCGGTGGTTTTGTGGAGCGACTATTTGGCCTTTTATGGCAATGATTTGATGGGATAGCGGGTGAAAGAATTGCCACCGGACCCATTGAGATGGGAAAGTTCATGCAATATACCTACTAGGCGTTCTAGATTAGTTTTTTTGCGTTTCAATGCTGACACCACCAAAGGTTCCGGGCCCAAAGCTTCAGTTTTCAATAACCTTATCTTGAACCCCCTCCGCAACCTCGCCTGGGCTTTACATAGCTCTCTTTTCTCTCGCAAGACAAGAGACCGGTGATCATTTGCATAGCGAGAGGATGCCAGATATCAGAAAGATGTTAGGGGAATGGAGGTCGGTGTCACTGAGCGACAGTAGCAACAACACAGGAGGAAGCAAGGCCTCTTCGACAGAATTATCAATGCTTGAATCCGGGATCAGTCAAGAATGGTGGAACGCCATGTCGTCCATGTGGAAGCCAGTTTGGTACACAGGCTGGCACGCCGGCGTATTAGCGTGTGCCAATTCTGTCATGATAGTTCTGATTATAAATGTCAGTTTAACTATCTATGCTGCCACGGATTCAGAGTACAAGATGGAGGAAGGCGTTAAGACGTTGTATTCAGGCAGTTGCGACGAGACCAAGAAGATTGGGATGTGGCTGCATCTGGGAATAAATGTTCTCTCCACTCTGCTGTTGGCTGGGAGCAATTATACGCAGCAGTGTCTCGCAGCCCCGACACGCAGCGAGATTGATGCTGCCCATGCGAGGAGACAATGGATGGACATTGGGGTACCGAGTGTTAGGAATTTGTCCAGGATTAAGTCAGAGAGAGCGTTTTTGTGGATTGCTATTGGGATTACGAGCATTCCACTGCATTTGCTGTGCGTTCATGTTACCATGTCCGCGCGAACCTTATGAGGGAGGCTAACCCGAAAATTTCAGGTACAATTCTGTAGTGTATACTACGGTAGCGGTGAATGGGTTTGCTGCAACCGTGGTGACCAATAACTACTTTGAACCGGGAGCCTACACGAATATTTCTGAGGCAGTATTCAACTTCTATCAGCTCTACAACCTTACAGACCGAGAAGGTTGGGCGGAACACATAGATCAGGACATACAGTTGTTCAGAAGTGTGCTCGAAGGATACAATAACGGAACCCAGAGCTACCAAGATCTGACGCCGTCTGATTGCATAAAATCCTACAACACCGACTTCATGTCCAACCGGAGAAACCTATTCCTGATTACCAAACATGATCCCGGCTCCACACGCAACACCATCCTAGACATAATCTATCTCCCAGGAATCTCGCCAAGAGGTAGTAGCTGGCTTTGCCCTGGCCCCATGCCGGGCTTAGTCTGGGAACCGGGTGCACTGCGGAGGTGCGACCCTAATGGGCTTGCCTCGGATGTGTCGGGAGGGCTCCCCTTGCGGTTGAACCTCATGGTAGGAAATGAGGTAGAGATAAGCGGATGCAAGAGTGAGAGGATAGCGGAGAAGTGCAAGGTGCAGTTCTCACTAGGGATCATGATCGCCGTTATCTGTTGTAATCTTGTTAAAGCTTGTGCAATGGTCACGGCGGTTGCTCGATCCCGAGAGCCCACTCTGGTTACGTTAGGTGACGCTGTGGACTCCTTTTTGAGATTTCCAGACTCAACAACAATGGAGATGTGCTTTGCCGATCGACAGTTGATCAAGAGGGAGTGGAGGCATGGGTGTAGGATAAGGCCAAGAGAGTGGAAGCAAAAGGGAGTGCAGAGGTGGTGGACTAGTGTTAGTATTAAGAGGTGGATATGTTATAATTTTTTATGCTGGGTAACTATTATTGTAGTTGGGGTTTCACTTCGATTTGCGATAGTCCAGGACGGGGTAATCTCAAGTATCGACATTAAATCAATGTAGGTCATCTTCCCCCCTCCTAACGCTCTCTTCAACAAAAATATTAACGAAAATACATAAAAGGTGGGCCCGAGGCTTTGGCAAACTAAAAAGTGTCTCCGTGGTACACCTGCTCTTCAGAAACATGACCCAAGCAATCCTCCTAGCCAATCTTCCACACACAATTATATCGTTCCTCTATTTAACCTACAACTTCCTCTTCACTTGCATGCTTTCGGGCCACGAATGGTCCCTCTTCAGTCATCACCACCGCGCTCTCCGTGTTACATCGCCGCGCCCAGGACAGCGCTCCACGTACTGGCTTCAAGTACCCTATACCTACGCCATTCCTCTAATGGCCCTAAGTAGCCTCCTCCATTGGCTCACCTCGCAATCGATATTCTTCGCCCGGGTAGAGCTATGGGACCCGGTAGGAGCAAATATTCTAGAGACTGACAACCTTGTGGGGTACTCTTGCATTGCCATCACTTTCGCACTCACGCTCTGGATTCTTTCCCTGCTAGCTGCCGTCGGGATGGGGTATAGGCGATTTGCTGCAAAGACTACTATTGTCGGGAGCTGCTCCGCCGCGATCTCGGCCGCATGCCATGCGGGGGAGAGCTCAGAGTCGATTACAGGGAGGAAGGTACGCTGGGGGGATGTGGGGATTTTACGCGACCCAGGGGTGAGACATTTAACGTTTTCGAGCGAGGAGGGGGTTGGGTGGCCAATGCCCGGAGAGGTTTATGCTGGAAGGGGGAAAGATAGGAAATTATAGTTCCTCCATAATTATGTTTTTGGAGCAGGTTTGTTTTACCCTGGGCGACAGTAGCGTCTGGAGTGCCCAAGCTATGTATATTTGGGTTGAGATATTTGATGCATGGGGAAGGTTGTGTTGTATATTGCTCTGGGAAACAATCCGTACCTGTGTGCATGCTAGGAAGTAATTATACCAAAGCATAAGAATCCCACGTCATATTCTGTTCGCCACAGGCCCCTCTACCCTTTCATAACGGTTCAACGTAAAACAAAGGTAAAAACGTTCTGTGCAGCCCCCCCCCCCCCGCGAGAAAATACAAAGTCAAGACACCCTTGCCTCAAAGCTTTCCACCAACACTATCATGCTGGGGTATCTTCTATCGTCATCTCCACAGCGCCGGTACAGTCTATTGAGCCCCCCCCTATTCGCGCAAGTATCGCCTTCGAGTATCTTCTAACAATGATTAGATGCTCCGACAAACCGGGTGTTTTGCGCCGTGCACCCTCATTTTCGTGGTTGGAGGCAGAGAGAGGATGAGTGTATAAACCTCGGGTACGTCAGCTTTTGGGAGGGTAATCATGCTCTAGCCACAGACGGAATTGTTGGTTAAATCACAACTAAACTTCTGCTATAGTTACTGCACAAAGTATCCAGAAGCCTCAAGACCAAAGATGGATATTAGTCAATGCCAAGGTGTCCAGACACTTGATGAGTTGACAAGCGCAGCACTGGCCTTCCAAGGTGCTCGAGCACAAGCGCTTTTTGGTGGGCAGAGCGGCCTATCACTCATGGCAAGCTAGAGGTTGAAGTACAGTGCAGTACTCAGCACCTAAGTCTCCACCAACCACCATAATGCCTGCCCCAGCAACACCGTGGGAGAATTTCGCCCCGAATACACTAAAAAACTATACGCCGGTAGTAAACCACCCTCATATTGCACTCTCTTGCTGCAACTTCCACACTCAGTTACTCTTAAAGATATGACACAATACTATAGTTCGAGTGATCCAAAAGGGCACCATAGCACGGTTTTTAAAATTCTATCGCTTTGCAACCACCAAACTAATTCCAAAAAGAAGTGCCATGGGAATATTTACCTTTTTATCTTTTCCCGTGTTGGAGTTTTTTCAAGAACCTGTTTGGCGGTCGCAGGGACTACCAAATAGGATTCCAAAAATTAGATCACCATGGTGCACTTCGTGAAAAAGAAGTACCAGAAACAAGACTTTTAAGCTTCTATAAGCTCAGTAATCAACAACCTGTGACCAAAATAAAAAAGTTAGAAACATTCTCCTTTTACTTCTCCTTAATTGCGTAGGTTTTTCTTTTAAAGTTTATTTTGTCGTTGCGATGGCTTCCAATTTTTAAAAATTCTCTTCTCGTCACGGTACTGTACAGTACCCCTTTGAACAGCCTGAACCATACCAAATAACCTCTATCTATTAGAGGATAACAACTAAATAATGCAGCGATACTCGTAGAGTGAGCGGGATAGAGGGCAACTTGACTAGTGTAGAAAGACACTAGACAGGAAATGCATTGTAATCCCAAGGACAAAATTAACCGAACATTGGCGAGAGTGGAAAAACTTCGGCTACGATAGTGTCACTCCCCCACTGACCCTACCATACTAACCGCTAAAATAAAAACAAGATCAGCATTTGACCCCACCGCAGAGAATAGGAGGCCAAGTATCTCAAAAGAAGCTGACCAAGCGGTTTGGTTTCGGCCAAACTACTTGTAAAGCAAAGTGTTTGCCGTGCGGGTACAAGTGAGTAATTTCGCCTTGGCACTGTTTTTGGTTGCCTTGCATCCGCTGCGTTCGGTTGATGAGTTATGTCTACACACTGCTCGAGTAGAACTGACACAACGAAATCCTCCCGGCCCTTCCCTGGATCACCACACATATCCGTCTTCCTCCGGACACGCCCATAACCCCTTCACTTCCTCCGATGACAACAAGGAAATAGCTGTTGATCATAAGTACTCCTCCCTATATGCTTCCACCACAGAAAGAAGAAACCGTCCGTACCACTCCGGTACCTTCCTCGATCCTCGGCCTTCCTCCGGCGACCCTAACAGCGTTAATTTTTCCTCCCAATGCTGCACCACTCTCCTGCGGGGTTCTGTACTGTACCCAGGAAGGGAAATGAAGTTACATTGGGAGGCATCTCCCAAGGCGCTGCCATACGGTTTAATCCGGTTATAAACCGTCGGGCGCTTGTGCTACAAGTACGGCATAGTACAAATACGTTGGAATAAGAGGAGGCTGAGTTGAAGCTCATAATTGCGTCCAATTATGAGTGCTGTACAGTACCGTACTAAAAAGTTTAGTTTTTGATAAAATAGGGCTAAGACATGGCGTGCTATTGCGTTTCGAGGCAAAGCAACGGTAAAAATCTTATTTAAACGTAATTTACAGTACAGTAGAAGCGCGCCGGGCGGTTCCAACCCGCTTATACCGAAGTTCATTGAAGTACCGATGCCTGGGTGCTAGTGCTCGGGTGCGGGTGAAATCTGCTATCTTAGTTTATTATTACAGTAGTTGACCGTAATATCCTCTCCGAATACACACCTATTTCTCGTGGTATATTAGTCAGCCTGCAATATTCTCTCTCAAGAAAAACCTCTTTCCTGTAGCGTGCTTTGCCCACATTTACTACTGCTTCGAGGCCTCTAGATCCTGTCGAGACCTGCCTACCACAATATCTGGTGAGAATTTTCAGGCTCCGGCACTTTCAAATAAGATTTTTATTCTTGTTTTGGGTACGGTAGAAATCGTGGCCCAAGGCGACACCCCAGCACTGCATAATCAATACTAAACCTTTTGGAATGCTGATTCTGGTGCAATTACAAGTTTTCCCCCAACGTATCCTTATTTAAGCGTAATGGTGCCTGGCGGTTCCCGCCTGGTAATGCGGTAATGTACGGGTGCAGTACCATATCATAATTTACCGAGAGTAGCGTGGGACGAGGCGTTTAGCGCTCGAGTACTGTACTGTACTGTCCAGTACTGTACCCCGTTACCTACCACCGCTTAAACGCGGTGAGGAGGGTTTTAGTGCACGCATAATCCTGGGATGGGATCCTGCAAGTGCTGCTACAATCACCTCCGAACGGGGGTTTATCGGGCTCGGTATTATGGGTTCTCTCTCCCGCCTGGATTTGGCGAAGGGTTCTCTCATGATGGTAAGGGAAAGCAAATACTGTGTTTTCATTCTAGAAATGTATAAACACGTATGCAGCCTCTCCAGCTCTTACGCTATTCTATAGCACTTCGCTTCTGGTTCATGTTCTCCGTTTGCCTCCTGGTATTCGCGTTTGGGAGTTTGGTTCCTCTGATTTAGATTTGGAAGGGAGGAGGTTTGAGCTTGTACCGCAGTGAAATATGTTGCTTTTACTAATATCTCAGAAGACAGCCAAAATCCATAACATAATTTGCACAATATCTGTAACCATTTCCCAGACTCAACGAGCAGCTATGGCCGAGAAGCCTCGGCTACTCGCGTACTCGAGTACTGTGGTAGCACCTTACAAGCACCAGGCGTGATGAATCAGAATATTTGAATCCGAATCCGGTGCGGGCACTTGGATGTGCACGGGTAATTTGCCGGGCAAAAATTTCCCCTTATTTTCCGTCCATTATGCTTAGGGTAATACAAAATAGCTCCCTGCTAAATATCAAGAGCTCAAGCGCATGTGCTTCGCAAAAGCTGGGCATTAATACTGTAAGCTAAACTATCGCGAGGATTTCTCTCGTTGCAGCCCTAAACCACACTACTCGTAGATCGCCTGCCGTACAGTATCTCACTAGTCAATATTTTCCCCGCCATTCCCACAGGCCATGCAGCGGGTATGCGTGGTGACTGCATTAAACTCCCCTACTCGGCCAAGGCTGATATGGCAAATGGTATCGCCTCGTCTCTCTCCTCCGCTTGCCATGCGGGCGGCCGGCCAGGATCTCCCGATAGGAGAATTGATTTAGTTTGCCACTCGTTTGATTGTGGTTTGACCAGAGATGGACTTGGTTTTTTCTTTCTTTACGAGTATTTCCCTGCCCGATGGACAATACCGGTAGTTTTGTTCGGTGGAGTGGGTTCTTTATTTTCATATTCCGTTACTTATCGTTGCCCAGGTGCTGGGATTACAGTATTCTTTTCTTGCTTGAGTGGAGAGTTTAAGAGTTATGTTTGAATTTCGTTATTTCCTTGTTAATTTCTTCGGATTTAGCTTTTTTCTTTTTTTTTTTTGCCATAGCATGAACTACACAAACATGCCTTTATGTTGTAAACTGAAGACAAGGTCCTGATATAGAAAGGGGAGAAGCGATAGCCCCCCCGTTGCTCGCCAACACAGAGAGCGAAGACCCAACCCCCCCTCACAATTCGGGGACAAAGAAATGCGGAGATACAGTACACAGGGGGGTTGATTGCACTTCGCTACCGGACTCTGGAAGTCTGACGCTGGAGTCTCGGCAGGGGGTCGGCAGGACAGAATACCGGTGTCCCACACTAAGCGCCTGGGTCACCGTTTCCATGGGTGAAGGAACGGGATGCTCGGCACCAAGCTTAGCGGTTTTTTTCCGCCCCCACTCTGTGAGCTTCTTCGGCAATAGTTTGGTGGGATAGCCGGTGAAAGGGTTGTTAGCCGACTCTAATTGAGATGGACTAGTTCATGCGATACACCCACTGGCAATTCTAGACCACCCTATTTTGTTTCAGTCCTAAAACCACCAAAGGTTCGAACCCTGGTCCAAAATGAGAGTTGCAAATAACGTGGACTAGAACCTCCTCCGCAACCTCTCCTGGGCCCCAAACAGGTTTTCATTTTTTTCGGAAGACGAGAGAGGGGCTACCATTTCCTTCTCGAGAGGATGTCGAATTTCACAAAGGCGTTAGCGAAATGGAAGGCGGTGTCACTGGATGGCAATAGCTACAGCGGGGGAGGAGGGCGAGGAAGGGGGAAATCCCCCACGACGGGATTAATTTTGGAATCCGAAATTGGTCAAAAACGGTGGAACTCTATCTCGTTCGTGTGGAAGCCAGTTTGGTACACAGGTTGGCACACCGGTGTCTTAGCGTGTGCCAATTCCGTTGTGTTTGCTCTCCTCATAAACGTCAGTTTAACTATCTACGCTGCCACGAATTCGGAGTACAATGTGAAAGGAGGTGTTGGAACGCTGTATTCAGGCAGCTGTGAAAAGAGCAAAAAGGTCGGGATGTGGATGCATCTGGGAATAAATGTCCTTTCCACAGTCCTGTTGGCCGGGAGTAATTATACGCAACAGTGTCTCGCAGCGCCGACACGCAGTGAGATCAACGTTGCCCACGCGAGGAGACAATGGATGGACATTGGGGTTCCGAGTGTTAGGAATTTATTCTGGATTAAACGAGAGAGGGCCTTGTTATGGATCGCTATTGGGATCACGAGTATTCCATTGCACTTGCTGTATATAGTGCGCTACCTGAGTTGTATGAGGGAGGCTAATTCGGCAATCGCAGATACAATTCTGCGGTGTATACTTCGTTAGCGGCGAATGAGTACACTGTAACCGTCGTGACCAACAACCACTTTGAACAAGGATCCTACTCGAATCTTTCAGAGGCGATATTGAACTCCAACCGGGGGATATACGACAATTACGATTGGACAACTTGGAGTGAGTTCCTAGATCAGGAAATGCAGCTGTTCAGGAGTGTGATCGAGGGATATGAGACAGGAGCCCAGAGCTACGAAGACCTGACACCTTCTGATTGCAGAAAATTCTACAACACCGACTTCGTGTCCAACTACAGAAACCTATTCCTGATCACCAAACACAGTTCCAACGCCACACACAACAACACCGTCCTGAGCACGATGAATACCAGGGAGACTGGAATCTTGCCTAGCGGTAGCGCTACCCTATGCCCTGGCTACATCCCTGCCAAATTGTGGGTACCGGGCACACCTCAATGCAACCCTGATGAGCTAGCTGGGGATCTGGCTATGGGGCTTCCATTCCGGGCGATGCTCCCAAGAGGGGATGTGGTAGAGATAAGTGGATGTAAGAGCGAGAGGACAGAGGAGAAGTGCAAAGTGCAGTTCTCACTAGGGATCATGACCGCCGTTATCTGCTGCAATCTGGTTAAAGCTTGCTGTATGATCGTGGCGGTAGTTCGATCTCGAGAGCCCACTCTTGTTACGTTGGGTGATTCTGTAGACTCCTTTTTGAGGATCCCGGACCCAACAACAATGGGGATGTGCTTCGCCGATCGGCAATTCGTCAAGAGGGAGTGGAGGCATGGATGGAGGACCGGGCCGAGAAAGTGGAAGCAACAGAAGGTGCAGAGGTGGTGGACTAGTGTTAGTATTAAGAGGTGGATATGTTATAATTTTTTATGCTTGATAACTATTATTGTGGTCGGGGTTTCGCTTCGATTTGCGATGGACCATGACGGGGTGTACTCCAGCACCGACATTAAATCAATGTAGGTCGCTCACCCCCCCCCCGTTCTATCACTCCTCTCAAGAAAAAATATTAAGGAAAATACAAAACAGGTGGGCAAGAGGCTTCGGCAAATTAAACGGTGGCTCCCTAGTGGAAATGTACTTCACAAACATAACCCAAGCAATCCTCGTAGCTAACTTCCCACAAACAATTCTGTCATTCCTCTACCTAACCTACAACTCCCTCTTCACATGCATGCTCTCGGGCCACGAATGGTCCCTCTTCAGCCGCCACCACCGTGCACTCCGCGTCACATCCCCTCGCCCAGGCCAGCGCTCCACATACTGGCTTCAAGTACCCTACACCTATGGTATTCCTCTAATGGCCCTGAGCAGCATCCTCCACTGGCTGACCTCGCAGTCGATATTTCTTGCGAGGGTTGAGAAGCTGGACCCGCTTATGGGGGAGGTTGCACAAACGGTAAATGCCGTGGGGTACTCCTGCATTGCCATTATTTCCGCTCTCACGCTGTGGATTCTTGCCGTGGTGACTGCCCTCGGAATTGGGTATCGGCCATTTGCTGCGGAGATTACTACTGTTGGGAGTTGTTCCGCAGCAATCTCTGCTGCGTGTCATTGGGGGGGGGACTCGGCGGGGATCATAGGGAGTAAGGTGCGCTGGGGAGATGTGGAGATTATACAAAACCAAGGGGTGCGGCATTTAACATTTTCGAGTGGGGAGGGGGTTGGGAAGCCGATTCCCGGAGAGATTTATGCTGGGGTGGGGGAAAGCAGGGAGTGACAGTTTGTGATTATGGTTTTGGAGAAGGTTCCCATTTTTCTCTTTTATCATGTACTATTATAGAGTTCGGAAGTTGAAACTTCAGTATATATATTCAGCTTCGGATATTTGGTCCATCGGAAGAACTATATTATATACTGTTTTCGTAAATGATATGGACTTCGAGTGTACGAGGGTTTGCAGATCTGTAGTACAATTTCACAGGATAAAGGGGCAAATTTCCGTATGCAGTCACGAAATATCACTCACTCGGTTCTAATTAGACAACGGGTACCGCGACTGTAGGGATCTGCCCAGTGGGTATGCCGCCCATAAAATCACTCTCAACCCGTTGTCTTTATGACCCGTAGTAGACAAATTTCTCGCTCCTAGCGGTCAGATATCTGCACTGGGGCCCGTCAAGCATCGTCTCCGGGAGCACGTCACTGAAAGTCCCAGTGAATGAATTATTCTAAAGCACTTCCAACCTGCGGAGGCCGAAGTATTGCTGGTTTGTACTCACCTGAAGCTCAAAATCAGCGGCGTGAAGAGTATTAAAGCTTTGTTGTAAAGGCGAAAGATAGGAAACTACAACGCCCCTTTGTATGAATTTTAAACTTAATGACTCAGTGGTCTCAGCGAGATAAAAAGCAAGATTCTTAATAGAAGATCCTTCGCTACAGGCAGCTGCAGCTAGCTCATCTGGAATGAAACGATGTCTATTTTGAGGCGTAGGTTGCATAAACTCTGAATCTACACTTAACTTATCAGGACAACAAAACATAATCAGAGAAAGCGCTCAACTATGGCATGCATCAATCCTAACTCCAACCGCCTCTCTCCTCAACTAGCACCGAGGCCATATGTGTTCCTAATCTTTTCCTTCGCCCAGTTGGATAACTTCTTTACGCGTTTTTTATGTACCTTCCCCTGTAGAAATCTAAGCTTGGTTCTGGCCGCACAGCATGTTCGGCAAAGTGACCCCAAGTAGTAGTCTGGGATAGTCCTTTTCCACTCTCTGCTCATGCACGAACCTCCTACTAGATTCTTCCCCGCTCCCGTGGAAACCTTTGCATTGCACCAGAAGCATGGACTTTATGTGTTTCGTAGATATCCTTATACCCTTTTTAATGTTAGAAAGACCATTAGCCAACCGGGCCTTCCGAGGTGGTAAAAGAAAAAATAAAAATCACTCAAAAAGGTCCCGTCGAGTGGCCTGTTCTACACTCCTCTTTAACTAGTATCTGCCGTTTTCGATGCCTCATCAAGAGGATGTGAAAAACACCTCAGTTGCGGTATCACCAATGGCTCCATTTGAGTCCCTGGCTTTGCGAGAACTACCGTAATCTGGGCCCGGTGATGTGAGCTCATATCCCTCAGACCTTAACCAAGGCCTACCAGGTCAGAAACTCTAAATTACCAACTAGGACTCTGAAAACCGTAGTACACATACTATGTCGAGCAGAACGGAAAGCAGCCATAGTTTATCCTATCGTGGTCTCTATGAAGTGTATATTTAGATGTATCATATCTGCAATGTATTCTCGTAGTCTTTCAATGCCGGAAGCACAAACGCCCTGCAAGACCTACCTGAGTGGTAAAAATAAATAAATAGAAACGAGCAAAGAATGAGCCCACCGAGTCTTCGTATTCTAACCTCCCTTTGGGCTAATACATGCCGCTTTTCAATGTCTCCGAAGCGGGATTCAAATAAATAATTTACCTACGGTATAGCTGATGGTCTCGTGAGCACCAGGTTTTGCGTGAACAACCACAACATGGGCTTGAGGACATGAGCTCCTGTTGCCGATACTTTTTGAGCGTGGTGGGGAATCCGATTTCCTATTTCTATTAAGTCATGTAAGTGGGTCGGTCATGCGATGCTCAGATGGCGGAATACTTCATACTTTTAAATCGAGAAAGGTTGATGCTGAAAGATTATTGCTGTCTGATTAAGAATGATGCTTCCTCAAGCTGATTAAATACAGGAATGGAGAGAAACAGTTCCAATGGCCTCGCGTGGGATGTGTGATGTTCTTTGTACGAGACCTACATCACAGACTAAGCAGGTAACTCCCCCAACACCATCATTTGGGGCATGGGATGGATGCCCCACAGGTACATATTCTAACACATACCGATGAACTCAAATATCTTCTGGATATTTTCTTGGTGTGAGACAGTGGACTTATAATGTCGGAAGGGTTCATGAAGGGGCAATGTTTTCTCTCATGCTAGATAGAGCGCACGAGCTCAGAATGTATCTTTGGATCTGAACTATATTTTGTTCAACCTATTTACCAACCCTACCACATCACCAGGTAGTGATGCTTAAATATTTTCAAAACGGCTAGCCAGTAACAAAACCGGTAAGTATTATCCAAGTTTTTGGTATCTTGGAGGCAAAAGGTAAAAGGTGTGGTCGTGAAAGTTGTTTCTCGTTTCTCATGTCCAGAAAGACAGAGCAACAAATGAATCTATCCATTACCAATTGCTCGCCACAGATGTCCGCCAATTTCCACAAAATTCTAAAACAAAACAAAAAAAGATAACTTGGAGAACTTTCTCCAAAACACCCCAATACAGGAGAAACACATAGCATACGCTCTTACTTAACAATTTCCTCTATTACTCCTGCCCTACTAACTTATCTTTTACCATAACCCCCCTGGTATCATTCTATACTTGGTAGTAGTATCGCGCTCATGGTGGTCCACCTCCAAGCTCCATCTAGTACAAACAAAGAGAAAGGAAAGCAGATCTAGAATATCCTGGAGCTCTTTCGAAGTGCCTTATAGGGTAGCAAAAGCTAACTAAATGCAATCAATATCAATTTTCCACCGCAAGCCCAGTTACAATCAGCGAGTGGCGACTTGTGATTTTTATTATTCCGTAACCGCAAAAACTCGAATGATTGAACCTTGTGCTATGAAGTCAAAAATTCCCTTCTCTGGAGAGGAGGCAAAAAAAAAACACCAAAAACACAGCCCCTTCCGTTCCAAAACAGGGGAAAAAGCAAAGTTTCTTAGCTTTACCGAGAGAGGAAAGTCCAACGACATGGCACAGGGTTCAGTTGTTCGAGTGCCTACGGTGCCGGTATGGTAAGGAGGGGTGATGCTTTGTTCATAACCTCTGTATATTCCATAACCCTACGAGCTTCTTTCTTGGAGACAAAAACATAAATCAATATTCCCGGCGTTGCAACATAAACCTGACCACATTTTCACGCCTAAAAACGCCTATCAGACTGCATGTTACCAGATCAAGACCATCCCCTCTAAAATCCGGGGCAAAATACCGACCCCTTGCTTACATCTAATACACCTCTGCCCGCTCAGCACAGCCCTCACTGACCTGCATAATTGGTTAGAAGGTCAAACGCTAAATTACCGATACCGAGAGGTGGGGGCTGTGAAGGAGTGCGTGAGTTGGGGGTAGGCTGCTGAGTTGAACAGTGGTGTGATTTACATTCTGGAAACACCCTCGGATTAACCGCGAGCGAGGTATAACAGTGAGATGTTATTGGGGCGAGATGGGATTTGGAATCAGGGGGTTTTGCTTGCGATATTGCATTTGATATAGTGGGTCAATAAGGAATTTTGATGTCGGGGTAAGTTCCGAACAAATTTGGAATTGAACCTAGGCATTTTCACCTGCACCTCTAGTTTCAAAATCCATGGCCTTAATTTTTATTTTTGAAGGACATGTTGATATCAGAAGTGTCGGTGGTCCCAAAGGTGCACAGCGGGCAAGTGTGGACTATATCGAGTTATCTATTCGGGTGAGAAAGTTAAGGTAATTGTGGTTGCGTGTAACTTCGTTCTCAGTAACACATCCTGAAAAGACACAAGTAATTATACCGAAATCTGAGAAGTTCCCAAACCATCACCAGCTCGTAACAGGACCTTCTGTTTTTCCACAACTCCTGAATAGAAAGCGGAGGAAAGAACGTTCATTGCGATCTCCCATAAGTGAAGAAAAAAGTGAAAACCCCTGCTCCCTAGAACTTTCCACCAACACGATTACCCTCCGATATCTTCTACCATCAGCTCTACATCATCTATGGAGGCTAATCGCACTCTTCTACATTAGTGCAAGCACCGCTTCAGAGAACCCTCCAACATCAGCTAGACGATCTGAGGAACCTGGATGTTTTGCGGGGTGCGCCTTTATTTCCACAGAATTGATGTGTTGAGGTATAATATGATGTCTGAAGCCTAAGAGGATGGGGGCGTCACCACCTTTGGGAGGGTAATTGAGCGCAAGGCGCAGATTGGATTGCTAGCCACCTCAAAGGAGGGTTAAACTCTTTCCATGTCTACTGCTTGCCAATTCACCAAGCATCCCGAAGCCTTAGCACCGAGAATCAAAGATAGCTATTGATCAACCTCAAGGAGTTCGGATACTTTACGAGTGGGCAAGTTAGCATTTGCCGTCTGAGAGACTGAGATACATACGTCCCCTGGAAAGCTGAGTGCCTCAAACATTCATGGTAGGCTGGGGGTTCATACACTCACCCTCCGAGTCTTCACACACCCTACCTATTGTCGACATCTCGCCACGGTAGCTGCCCTAGAAACGCCGCGGAAGTATTTCACCTCAAATGCACTCAGGCACCATATACCGGTAGTAAACCTAGCCTGACGTTACACTCTCCTATCGGGACTTCGACTAAGTTACTTTTAAAAATACGACATTCCACTACCAAACAATTTCACATCACCTCGCGTTAAGCTTTCTCCCCGATGCCCCGCCACTCCGTTGCGGGGCGCTTTGCCCGGGAGGAGAAGTGGGATCACGCCCGGAGCCAGGTTCGGAGACGTTGCTATACCGTATAATCTAGTTAAAACCGTTAGGCGCAAGTACAGGACGTTGAGATTAGAAGAGGCTGTGTTGAAACTCACAATTGAATCGAAATCACAGCCCTGGAAGGTCTAGTTCTGGCTGGATGGGGTTAGACCATGGCGTGATATCACGATTTCGGGGTCAAACAAGGGTAAAAATATAATTTGAACGCACTAGCGCCTGACGGTTCTAACTGGGTTATCCGGTAGTTCATTGCAGTACCATAAGTACCCTACCGCAAAAGCTCGAATAATTGAACCCTGTGCCATGTCGTTGAGCTTTCCTCTCTCAGTAAGTTCAAGAAATTTTATTTTCCTTCCCGTTTCGGAAGCGGGAAGGGGGCCGTGTTTTTGGTGTCTTTTTTGCCCCCTTTCCAGAGAAGGGAATTTTTGACTTCACGGCACACGGTTCAATTATTCCTGTAGTTTGTTGCGCGATCTACCGCGACACAAGTCATAGTAAATTACTCGTACTTGGCCTGCAATTCTCTCCCTAAAGGGACACACCTCCCCCGTAGGATGTTTCGCCTACATTTACTACGGCTTCGAATCTTGGAAATTTTACCGAGGCTTAGGTATTATATCGTGCTTGGCGAATCTACGGCGATGAGGATCATACTCCCCCAACAACCCAATGTCATGAGCGCGAAAAAAAATTAGAAAATCAAATACACGGCGGAAACTAATATTTTGTATACCGTCCTTAATAATCTGGTTGATCAAAGGAATCTCTTCGGGTCTGATAGTTTGGGAAGTGCGGGGTAATGAGGAGAGATGCCCAAGCACAATACTACAAGATCTGGCGAGAACTTTCGGGTTCTTGAACTGTACAGTACAGTACAGTACGTTCAAATAAGATTTCTATTCTAGTTTTGGGTATGACAGAAATCGTAATAAAACGCCGCATCTTACCTAACCCTGTGTAACCAGCACTAGGCCTTTCAGGGCTCTGATTCTAGTGCAACTATAAGTTTTACCTCAGCCAGTCCATATTTAAGCGGACTGGCGTTTTGCTGTTCTCGTCTCATGATGCTATGCTGTAACCACCTTATCGTACCGAGAGTTCCCTAGGACAAGGCGCTTAGCGCTCGAGTGCCCGTACTACCTATCGCTTCTTAAAGACGTTTGCCAGAACCTATGCGCACAGGTAATACCGAGGTGCCGTCCGATAAGAGTTACTATCATCATCCCCGAACAATAACTTATGAAACTCAATATTATGGGCACTTGCTTCCTAGGTCTAGCAAAGCATTCTCCCACAATGATAAGAAAAGAAAACAACGCTCACACCACTCCAGAAGGGTATAGATATGTATTTGACCTCACTCGCTCTTACACAATCACATCGCGCTAGGCTTCTGGTTCGTGCCCTGTGCTTGCCTTTCCAAGAGCATTTGGTTTCTTTTGGATTTGGATCCGGGAAGGGGGGGGGTGAGTACTTGTACAATACTAGTTCTGCATTAGAATGCTGATACTAACACTGTTACCGATTTCATGAAATATCGTGCCTGCATCTCAGAATGGGGGGATATGACATATAACCTCCACATGGGCGCTGGCTTTAATCTATCTTAATATCCGTATCCTCACTATGCCTGATTAAAATTTCACAACGGCGGTGTTCCTATTTTAGTACGGTATCCGTCTCTCGGGCTTAATGAGCAGTTATCTCCCAGAACCCCCGCCTCCACTTGCACTGGCACTTCACCTGCACCATACCAGGCATAGGAAAATCAGAATTTTTGAGTCCGGATTTAGTACGGGTGCCCCGGTGTGCAGAGATAATTTTGATATTAGTATTTCCCTTTTGTTTTTGGGTCTAATATGCCCGGTATGAATAACTCTTTGCTTATATCAAGAGCTCAAGTGCATGCGAGCAAACCATCAACATGTTATATCGCCGTTCAGCTCCAGCCACCTTAGCAAGGGCTCAGCAGAGATACGGCAAACCATCACGAAACTTTCTCGTTTTGTAGCCCAAACGGAGCCCGATCACTGCGCGTACAATGCTTTGGTAGTCTATCCTTTCCCCGTCCACAATCAGGGAAAATTCGAGCCCCCCCTAAGAATTCAAGAGAAATGAAACACCGAACCTATCACAGAAGGTGATTTGGGGGATGAATGGATCCATTGTACTGCAGTATCGTACCCTGGTAGTCAACCACGTGAGTCTCGGGGGGGGTCGGCAGGACAGAATACCGATATCCTGGCTAAGCCCCTAGGTCAGAGCTTCCACGGACGAAGAGGCTAGTTGCTTGGCATCATGCACGGTAGTTTTGTACTGTACCACTAGGCTGTGGACTTTTATAGCAATGATTTGATTTCATGGCTGTGAAAAAACTGCCACCGGACTCCAATTGAGATAGATAAGTTTATGTGGTATAGCTACTGAGTATTCTAGACTTGACTATTGTGTTTCAGTGCCGACACCGCCAAAAGTTTCTATCCTAGTCCAAAGTGGGAGTCACAGGTAACTTTAACTAGACCCTCCCCCGCAACCACGCCTGGGTACCAGAACGACTTTCTTTTCTCTTGCAAGACGGAGACGGGTGATCATTTACTTAGCGAGAGGATGCCGAATTTCACAAAGTTTCTCAAATTGAGGGAGGTGTCACTAGGTGGCAATAACTACAATAGGAGAAGAGGAGGAGGAAATAAATCCTCCTTGACAGAATTATTAACTCTGGGATCAGAAATCGGTTATAAACGGTGGAACTCCATCTCATCCAGGTGGAAGCCAGTTTGGTACACTGGCTGGCACGCCGGCGTCTTGGCGTGTGCCAATTCTGTCGTGATAGTTCTGATGATAAATGTCAGTCTAACTATCTATGCTGCCACAAATCCGAAGTACAAGATGGAGGGGGGTATCGGGACCTTGTATTCAGGCAGTTGCGACAAGACCAAGAAGATCGGGATGTGGATGCATCTGGGAATAAACGTCCTCTCCACACTCCTGTTGGCCGGGAGTAATTATACACAGCAGTGTCTCGCAGCCCCGACACGCAGCGAGATTGATGCTGCACATGCGAGGAGACGATGGATGGACATTGGGGTTCCGAGTGTTAGGAATCTTTTCGGGATTAAACGGGAGAGGGCGTTTTTGTGGATCGTTATTGGGGTTACGAGTATTCCGTTACATTTGCTGTGTGTTCATATTACCTTACCCTCCCGAGTGGTATGAGGGAGGCTAATTCGAAAATTTCAGGTTCAATTCCGCAGTGTATACTACGCTCGCGTCGAATGAGTTCGTTGCAATCATGGTAACCAACAACCACCCCGAACAAGGAGCCTACTTGAATAGTACCGAGCAGTTATTCAGCTTCTACAAGGAGTCTTACAACATCACAGATTGGACAGACGTACCGGAATATATGGATCAGCAAACCCAGCAGCTCAGTAGTGTGCTCGACGGATACAATACAGGATCCCACAACTACGAAGACCTGACACCTTCCGATTGCATGAAATTCTACAAAATGGACTTCCTGACCAACCGCAGAAACCTATTCCTGATCACCAAACAAAGTTCCAATACTTCACGCAATAACACCATTCTGGACATGATCAATCTCACTGGCTATCAGCTTATGCCTACCGGTGCTAACTGGTGCTCTAACAACACGTTTATTCCATCGTTGGTGCGGGAATCACTTGCGCCCTCGTGCAACCCTAATAGGCTAGCCTCAGATGTGGCTAAGGGGTACCGCTGGTGGATGAGCCTCACGGGGGATGATTTGCAGATAAGCGGATGCAAGAGCGAGAGAACGGAGGAGAAATGCAAGGTGCAGTTCTCGCTAGGGATAATGATCGCCGTTATCTGCTGCAATCTTGTTAAAGCTTTCTGTATGATCATGGCGGTTGTTAGATCTCGAGAGCCTACACTGGTTACGTTGGGTGATGCTGTGGACTCCTTTCTGAGAATTCCAGACCCGACAACAATGGGAATGTGCTTTGCCGATCGGCGGTTCGTTGAGAGGGAGTGGGAGCGTGGATGGAGGATTGGGCCGAGAGAGTGGAAGAAAAAGGGAGTGCAGAGATGGTGGACAAGCGTTAGTAAGACGAGATGGATAACTTGTAATTTCTTATGCTTGATATCTCTCATCGCCGCGGGGGCGTTACTTCGAATGGGGGTGGTTAGTGACGGAACATTATCGAGCACCGATATTAAATCAATGTAAGTCACTCACTCCCTTGCTATCACTCCCCTCGAGAAAAAAATATTAAGGAAAAACACAAGGTGGACGAGAGGCTTCGGAAAAGTAAACAATATCTCCCTAGTGGGCATGAGATTCAGAAACATAACCGAGGCAATCCTCCTGGCCAATCTTCCACAAACAATCCTATCATTCCTCTACCTAACCTACAACTCCCTCTTCACCTGCATGCTCTCGGCCCACGAATGGTCCCTCTTCAGTCACCACCACCGCACCCTCCGTGTCACATCCCCTCGCCCAGGCCAACGCTCCACATATTGGCTTCAAATGCCCTATCCCTACGCTATTCCTCTAATGTCCCTGAGTGGCCTCCTCCATTGGCTGACCTCACAATCGTTATTCCTCGCAAGAATCGAGGTATCGAATATGCTCGGGCGAGAGATTTCATCGACAAATGGAATAGGGTACTCCTGCATTGCCATAATTTTCGCGCTTACGCTAGGGATTCTTGCCCTCCTGACCGCCATCGGGACGGGGTGCAGGCCATTTGCCGCAGAGATCACCGCTGTTGGGAGTTGCTCCGCCGCGATGTCCGCCGCCTGTCACGCTCGGGAGGACTCAGACGCGATTATAGGGAGGAAGGTGCGTTGGGGGGATGTGGGGATTGCGGAAAATCTGAGAGTGAAGCATTTAACGTTTTCGAGTCAGGAGGGGGTCCGGAAGCCGATGCCGGGAGAGATTTATGCTGGAATAGGGGAAGACATGGAGTGATCGTTTATAGTTATGCTTTCAGAGGCTTCCACTTTTCCTACCTTATCGTTAGCTATGATGGAGCTTGGAAGGTTGAAACTATTGCACAGTACTTGTACGTTAGCAAAAGTAACTGAGCATTTGACGCTGCAACGTTCAACCACACATCGCCACCCGCCCGCTTACCCCCTACCCCCTCACCCCACCATACCCCCTCACCCCACCATACCCCCTACCATAACAAAAAAAATTCCGTAAAGCAGATGGATGGTATACAAGGTATTGATTAGGATTATGTATTTATTTGATTTTGAAATATTTTTTGATTATTGTTTTGTTTGGTAGCACTCTGCGAGGAGCTAGGTATTGGTAATGGGCACTTTGTCACATGGTAATGTTCGGTTACTACGGTATGCTAACGTACGAGTATATACCTGGATTGAGATACCCGATGCATGGGGAGGACTGTATTGTATATCATCTAGGTAAACAATATGGACTGTGTGTATGCGACGGTTTGTAGATCTGCGATACTATTTCACAAGAATGATACCCAGTTATGGATCCTGTCTTAGAATATCACTCATTTACCAGGGCACTGGAGCCCCTAATGGCCTATCGAACGAGAATGCCACCCATAGCATTATACTATTTAATTTACCGCCTTCACTGCTTGTAGTAGATAAATTACTCGCTTCCAGCGGTTAGATTTCACCTCTCAAACCCCTCAAAAATCTCCAAGACCACACTACTAAAATTTCAGTGCCCTGGAGGTCCCTTTTAGAGAGACTGGGTTACAGCAACGAAATCCGGCGAACATAGGAACGACTAAGCGGCAACGGAGTATAACGATGATCACGACGCAAAACTTTAGGTTAGCAGTGAAGTGCTCTTTCTCGCACACTTTGTTATCTAATGAAAAAAGACAAAAGTATATGAAACACAGAACTATTCTTCCATCTATCACCGCACAGATCCATTCTCCTCTATCTATGTCTCCTACGCTAATAAAAGAAACACATGCTCAACCAGCTCCCAGAATCGTGCTTCCGCCTCTTCTGCCCTTCTTCCAGCTCCGAGGCGCATCGCCGAACCAAAAAAACAGGCGGTAGTGATAGCGCGAATAGTGGCGCACGACAACCGCAGGCAAAGACGATTGTGGGCGACGACCCCGAGCAATCCCTGTGAGCGACGATAGCAATAGGACGCACGAGAGCGGTACCGGCAGAGAGGTTCTGAGCATGTTGAGCAGCATCTCACGACTTCCACGAATTCCAACAGTGCCGGTGATATTTCTGTGCGCCCCTACTCAATTACTCACTCCCGTGCGCTGCTAGTCCGTAGATGTTGAAGCATAGCTGGAGCTAAGATAATTTTAGGCGCAAGGCAAGGGGAACAAAAGTGTAGAAGCGTTAAGGCCTTGCCGCAAGGAGAAATATTAGAAATGAAAAGACTCTTTGGCAATAGAACTCAAAGACTCATGGCGTTTTCCGCGAGATAGTAGCTAAATATTTCATAGGAGTTTCTTCGTTACTAAGGAATGGCAGCTATCTTGTTTAGGAAATAAGGAACATTAATTTTGTGTTGTAGATTGCATGAACTCTAAATATATCACTAACTTACCACAACAACAAAACATAACCAAATCAAGCCATCTAATAAGGCATGCATCGAGCCTAACCGTCTCTTCTTCTAGCTTCCACTGAGGCCATTGCAGTCCTCATCTTTGCTCAACTAGTCCATTCGGCCAGCGGGATAACGCATTTCCGTAGGCGTTTGATGTATCCTTCCTGTCAGCGATTTAACTTGGTTACGAGCTCACAGCATGTCCAGCACAGCGATCTCTAGTAGTAGTCTGGGGTAGCCCTCTTCTACCCACAGCTCGTGCACAAACTCTCCGACCACTTCCACCCCCTCCAGCAGGTGCTGTTGTATTGTACCAGGAGCATGATATTAGCATGTATCCGGTAGCTTTTCAATGCCCGAAACACTAACACCCTACAGGGCCTATTTAGGTGGTAAGAAAAAACAAATAGAAAGGAGCAAGAATGAGGCTACCGAGTCTTCGTGTTCTCACCTCCCCCTAGGCTAATACATGTCATTTTTCAATGTCTCTGGAACAGGATTCGAACAAATAATTTGTATATGGTATAGCTGAATGCTTCATGAGCACCAGGCTTCGCGTGAACTACCGTAACATGAGCTTGAGGACATGAACTCCGGTTCCCGGGACTTTAAGGAACGTGGTGAAGAATACGATTTCCTATGTCTATTAAGTCGTGTGAGTGCGTCGATCACGTGACACTCAGATGGCCGAGTATTTCACACAGATGGACTCAAACATCTTCTAGCTAATTGCTTGGTGTGAGACAGTGTTCTTATAATGTTAAAATGGGTTGTAAAGAGACAGTGCTTTCCTTCATGTTAGATAGAGCGCTCAATCTTAGAATAGAATATATCCTTAACTATATTTTGTTTTACCGGCTCTATCACACGACCAAGTAATAAGACTTGAATATTTTCGGAACGGCTAGCCAGTCACAGCTCTTAAGTATTATCTAAGCTCTTGAAAACCGCAGTGAGTGTACTTTATCAAAAAGTATTGTTGTTGTCTGATTGGCACAGCGGTGCCGTGGGTGGAGTCAACAGTATCTTGGAAGTAAAATATAAGTTTAGTCGCGAAATTTGGTCCTCGTTTCTCATATCCGAGGAAGAAGAGAGCAACAAATAAATCTAAGTGTATCACCTCTTGTTCGCCGCGGGTGTCCATGAATTGGAAAATTTCCACAAATCTCAAACACGAAACAATTGAAAATAATTTGGAGAACTTTCTCCAAAATCCCCCAATAGAAAAGAAATACATAGCATACACCCCGGCTCAATTCTTAATAGGGATTTTAATTACCCATTACGCCTACCCCACCACGTTCTACCGTAGCCCCCCCGGTACTTCACTCGGTAATAGAATACTATCGCTCCCATGTGCGATCTACCCTCGAGCTCCTTCTAGCGCGGTAGGAAGGAGGAACAGATTTAGGATATCCCGTAGTCCCTCTCTTGAAGCTCCCTATATGGTAGCCGAAGCTAACCTAATGCAATCAATAGCAAATCTTCACAGCAAGCCGAGTTACGATCAACGAGTGACGGCCTATGATTCCTATCCCTCCCTGGTAAAAAAACGACGCATTGTTCACAATTTCTGCATTTGCCATGACCCTACGAGCTTCCTCTCTTGGTAATAAAAATCCATAAAATAATATTCCTGGAGCTGTAGCATAAACTCGATTACATCTCCACGCTTATAATCCCAAATCAAACTACATGTTATCATACTAGATCAGGACCACCCCCCCAAAAGCCAAGGCAAAATCCCGATTTCACCCCTACCTCAAATAGACCTTTGCCCTCTCAGCACGGCCTCGGCTGACCTGAATATCTGGTTTGAAGGTTAAATTTAAATTACCGGTACCATACCGAGAGGTGGGGCTGGGAAGGCGTGCGTTGGTGCTCTGTGCGGAGCTGGGGGCTAGTGGTTGGGTTGAACGGTGGCGTGATCCGCATTCTGGAAACGTGTTCGGAGTAGGCGCGTGGGGAGGGGGGGTGTACGAGCGAGATGTTACTAGGGTGGGATGGGATTTGGAATCAGGGGTTTTGCGTGCCATATTGTATTTGATCCATTGGTCAGTGAGGCATTATGTTGGGGTAAGTTCCAAAGAAAGCCGTAATTGAATATAGGCATTTTCACCTGCATTTCTAGTTTAGAGATTCATGGCCTTCATGTTGTCTATTTTTGTACGGCCTATTGTGGTTAGATGTGTCAGTGGCCTCAAAGGCGCGCAGCAGACACATGTAGACTAAACCAAGCAACCTATTCGGGTGAGAGAGTAAAGATGATTGTGGCTGCTTGTAACTTCGTTCGCAGTAGCACATCCGAAAAGACACAAGTAATTACACCAAAATAAGACATGTTCCCAAACAATTACCAGTTCACAACAGTATCTTCTGTTTTTCTACAACTCCTAGATCCAAAACGAAGGAAAGAGCATTCTTTGCGATCACTCATAAGTGAAGACAAAGTCAAGATCCCCACTCCCTAAACCTTTCCACCAAAAACAAAGCGATATCCCAGTATCTTCTATCATCTCCACGGCACATATGTGGCTAATCGCACTCTTCTGCATCCATTCAAGTACTGCCTCAAAGCACCTTCTAGTATCAACACGAAGCTCTAAAGAACCTGGATGTTTCTCTAGGTGCGCGCTTATTTCTGCGGAATTGCCGCGTTGGGGTACGATGTCTAAAGCCAATGAATGTGAGTATATCGCCATCTTTTAGGAGGGTAATCGTGAACAAGCCACAAATGGGATTGCCAGTCATCACAAAAGAAAATTGAACTCCTCCCATATCTACTGCTTGCCAAGTCACCAAGTATCCAGAAAGCCTTAGCCTCAAGATAGAAATCAATCAATGCCAAGGGCCGGGATACTTGATGAGTTGGCAATTGTGGCACTCCCGTCTGAGAGTCCAAGATCATACATCCTTTAGTAGGCTGAGTGTCTCAAATATTCATGGCAGGCTAGGAGACTCACCCTCAAAGCCTTCATACACCATACCCCGTCTCAACATTTTGACACGATAGGCATCCCAGCAACAACGCTAAAGCATTTCTTCTCGAGTGCACTCAAGCACCATATACCGGCAGTAAACCTCCCCCGACGTTACACTCTCCTATCGGGACTTCGACTGAGTTGCTCTTAAAAATGCGGCACTTTACTACTAAATAATTTCCCACTATCTAGTGTCGGGCTTTCCTTCCAATGCTACACCACTCAACTGCAGAGCACCATGCCCAGGAAAACCCGAAATTACATAGGGAGTCGAGATCAAAAGCTTTGCTATACTATATGATGTGGTTAGGGCCGTCAGGGCCTAGTACGGTACGTTGAACTCAGAAGGGGCTGAATTGAAACTCACAATTGCGTCGAAATCAGAGCCCCAAAAGGTCTAACCCTTGCTGCATAGAGTTAGTGCAGCCGTGCTATTGTAATTTTGTGACGAAATAAGGGTAAAAGCCTCATTTGAGCGTACGAGGGCCTTCGGGTTCTATTAAGAACTGGGGTAGCAACTAAATAGAGAGGCAATGGAGTGAAGGGAATATGAGGGTACTTGACGAGCACAGAAACGTGTGGGTAGTATGGTAAGCAACTTCAGCCTTAGGATTGTCTATCTCCCCTCAAACTAAACTAATGGTAGAGACAGGCGCATAAATAAAACATAATCGAAGCACCCTGATCCTTCTATAGATCACCACACCAATCTCTGCTTCTTCACGCATGTCTACATTCCTCCGCACACTCCCGTGATAACAAAGGAAAGGCTTGTCTAGAGAATTTTTCCCTGCGTTACTAAAGCTCTATACCCATCCGACGCACTTCTAAACGGTTCATAAGACTTTCGTATCCTCCAGAATCAACAGGCGCTAACGGATTCTAACCTTCCAACCGGGTTATACGATAGTTCATTACAGCACCGCAAGTGCTCGAGTGCTCGAGTGATATACTACCATAGCCTATTTCGATATTTGCCCCCACAAAAGTCTTGGTAAATTAGTTGAGCTGCAGTATTTCACTAAAAGGGCACTTATTTCCCGTAGGACGCTTTAACTACATTCACTACGGCTTCGAAGCTATCAGATTTTACCGAAGCCCACATACTACAATATCTGGCGAGAACTTTCAGGCTCCGGTACGTTCAAATAAAAATTTTATTCTGGTTTGGGTATGATGGAAATCGCAACAAAACCCCAAATCCTAGCTACCCTTGTATAACCAGTACTAGGCCTCTCAGAGTCTGATTCTGGTGCAATCGTAGGTTTCATCTTCGGTGGTGCTTATTTAAGCGGGCCGGCGTCTTGCGGTCCCCGCCTGATAATGCGATACCGTAAGCACTATATTCTACCGAGTGTGACACGGGACAAGGCGCTTAACGCTCTAGTGCTCGTACGACCTATCGCTTCTCAAAGGCGTTTTCCAGGACCCATGCTCACGAGTAATACCGAGATCCTGTCTGGTAGGAGCTACTACCATCACCCCCGGACGATGACTTATGGGGTTCAATGTTGTAGGTTCCTTGTTCTTAGATTCAACAAAGCATTCTCCTACAATGGTGAGGAAAAAAACTGTCTAGTTACTCTAGAAGGATATATATATATATTCGGCCTCCCTCGCTCTTATATATCGTGTCCTGTGCTTCCTCTCCAAAGAGTATTTGCGTTCGGGAGTTTTTTTTTAAGGGAAAATTGCGATTTGGGGAGGGGGGGTTCGTACTTTTACAATACTAAATCTTCACTAGAATGCTGATATCAACACTGTTACGGATTTCATAGAACATCGTACTTGCATCTCAGAATGCAACCATGATCCATGACCTCCTCGTCGGCGCTGGCTTTAACCTACCTAAATACCCGCATCGACACTACGCCAGATCAGAGTTTCGCAACGGTTACTATTTTAAAGCACGTTTCTCACGCTTAATGCGCAGCTATCGCCCAGAAGTCTCGCCTCCTTGCACCGGCACTTCACCAGCATCATCCAGGCCTGAGGAAATCAGAACATTTGAGTCCGAACCTAGTATGGGTGCTCAGATGTGCAGAGACAATCTTTGATACAAAATTTTCCCCTTCGATTTCGGGTTCATTATGCCTGGTATGGATAACTCTCCGCCTAATTTCAAGAGCTAAAACGCGTGTGAACAAGCCATTCACATGTCATCTCTATATCCAACCCCGTCAGGTTTAGTAGAAGGGCAGCAGGGACACAGCAAACCATCAAATAGCTTTCTCACTTCGCGGCCCCAAACGGAAACGGAGGTAGATTACCGTCTGTACAATGTTTTGCCAGTCTATCCTTTCCTCAGCAACAAGCAGGGAGGCTCAAGTCCCCCCAAAAAAAATTCGAAGTGAAACAAATTCCGAAACCCAGCCCAGAAAGTCTGGTGGTGGACTGCTTAAACCGGGCACAGCGACAACCACTTTGCTTATAAATCATAGGTTAACCACCGGATTAATTTGAACTAACTGCCTGCTGTATAAAATTAACAAGCGGTTAACGCTTAGTCTTGGTATGTTAATTAGTTTCTCAACCGTAAGCAAATAGGGAGTGACATTATCCTATTAGCTGCTTCTTTTCACTAATTTTTCAAACTTTAATAGCTTAATCAACACTTCATATTAATTAAACTCGTTGCTATTACTTTATTCTCTAGCTTCTAATCTATCAATTGTGTGATCCTCGGGCGAAGTGAGTTGATTCAACTAGTCTCCCACCATACTTGATTCATAAAGGATTTGGATGCCTTGGCGCTAAGACATACCCAAACTTCCCTTTAGCGCCGACGCGTCCAAATACTTTATGTAAAGCCAACTTAGCCAAGTACCGTACTTCAAAGGATGACTGGATCGATCGTACTTACAATACCGTGCCCTGGTAGTATAACGAGGGTACCTGAGTCTCGAGGGTGGTTGGCAGGACCAAATACCCTCGTCAGAGCGTCCATGAATGAAGAGGCTTGTTGCTTGGCATCATGCACGGCAGTTTGTATGATACGGCACGCTAGCAAAGGTAGCCGAACGTTGACGCTACAACGTTCTAATACTGTAGTGCATCGCAACCCTCCTCCGCCCCTCACCCCACCATACCCCCTACCATAACAAAGGATCTCAATAAAGCAGATGGGTGGTATACAAGGCACTAATCAGGATTATATGCCATATTATTTTAAATAGTTTTTAGTTGTCCTTTTGGTCGTCATTTGTTGAGGAGTTAGGTGTTGGCAGTGAGCACTGTTGGATGGATGTTCGGTTATTCATGCTACCGTGCACTACTACCATGCTGTGGAATTTTATGGCAATAATTCAATTGCATAGCGTGAAACAACTGTCGCCGGGTTCCACTTGAGATAGACAAGTTCATGCGATCCACCAAATGGGGGTTCTAGACTAGTTTATATTAGTTGAGTGCTGACACCCCCGTAAGTTCAAACCCCGGTCCAAAATGGGAGCTTAAATAACCTTAACTAGAGTCTCCTCCACAACCTCGCCTAGGCCCCAGAGCGACTTTCTTTTCTCTTGCAAGACGAGAGACGAGAGATTATTTACTTGGCGAGAAGATGTTAAATTTCACCAAGAATTTTCCGAAATTGAGGGAAGTGTCACTAGGTGGCAATAACTACAACAGAGGGGGAGGAGGAGGAAGCAAATCCTCTTTGGGAGAATTATTAACTCTAGGATCCGAAATCAGTCATGAGCGGTGGAACTCCATCTCGTCCGGGTGGAAGCCAGTTTGGTACACTGGCTGGCACGCCGGCGTCTTAGCGTGTGCCAATTCCGTCGTGATTGTTCTCCTTATAAACGTCGGTTTAACTATTTACGCTGCGACGAATCCAAAGTACAAGATGGAGGGGGGCATCGGGACGCTGTATTCAGGTAGTTGCGACAAGACCAAGAAGATCGGGATGTGGCTGCATTTGGGAATAAATATCCTCTCCACACTCCTGCTGGCCGGGAGTAATTATACACAGCAGTGTCTCGCGGCCCCGACACGCAGTGAGATTGATGCTGCACATGCGAGGAGACGATGGATGGACATTGGAGTCCCGAGCGTTAGGAATCTGTTCAGGATTAAGCGGGAGAGGACGTTTTTGTGGATCGTTATTGGGATTACGAGCATTCCATTGCATTTGCTGTATATTCCTATTATCATGCCCGCCCGAGTCACATGGAGGCTAATTCGAAAATTTCAGGTTCAATTCCGCGGTGTATACTACGCTCGCGTCGAATGAGTTCGTTGTAACCGTGGTGACCAACAACCACTTTGAGCAAGGAGCCTACTCGAATAGTACCGAACAGTTATTCAGCTTCTACAAGGAGACTTACAACATCACAGATTGGGCGGATGTACCGGAATATATGGATCGGCAAATTCAGCAGTTCGGCAGTGTGCTCGACGGATACAATACAGGATCCCAGAGTTACGAAGACCTGACACCTTCCGATTGCATAAAATTCTACAAAACCGACTTCCTGACCAATCGCAGAAACCTATTTCTGATCACTAAACATAGTTCCGATGCCGCACACAATAACACCATTCTGGACATGATCAATCTCACTGGCTATCAGCTTATGCCTACTGGAACTAATTGGTTGTGCACTAACTACACGCTGCTTCCGTCGTCGGCGCCGGAATCTCTGGCACCCTCGTGCAAACCTAATAGGCGAGCAGCGGATGTGGCTAAGGGACTCCGATGGTGGATGACTCTCACGGGTGATGATTTACAGATAAGTGGATGCAAAAGCGAGAGAACGGAGGAGAAATGCAAGGTGCAGTTCTCGCTAGGGATAATGATCGCCGTTATCTGCTGCAATCTTGTTAAAGCTTTCTGTATGATCATGGCGGTTGTTAGATCTCGAGAGCCTACACTGGTTACGTTGGGTGATGCTGTGGACTCCTTCCTGAGAATCCCAGACCCGACAACAATGGGAATGTGCTTTGCCGATCGGCGGTTCGTCGAGAGGGAGTGGGAGTGTGGGTGGAGGACTGGGCCAAGGCAGTGGAAGCAAAAGGGAGTGCAGAGGTGGTGGACAAGCGTTAGTAAGACGAGATGGATAACTTGTAATTTCTTATGCTTGATATCCATCATTACCACGGGGGTGCTCCTTCGGATGGGGTTGGCTAGTGACGGAACATTCTCTAAGACCGACATTAAATCAATGTAAGTCACCCCCCCCC
>QLOI01000954.1:0-16114 GCA_003313605.1 Tuber umbilicatum
CCCTCGCTCCGCTCCCCCCTCCTCAGCTATGGATTCCACCCAGCTAACCTTAAAAAAGCAAACGGCATTGTTCTAGACAAGCCAGGCAAACCCTCCTATGACTCTCCCGCCTCGTTTCGGGTCATTGTTCTTCTCCCCACCCTGTCCAAAATCCTAGAAAGGATAGTCACTATGAGGCTCACACCGCTGTCCCGCTCCCTAAATCTGGTCAACCCCCTTCAGTGCGGTTCACTCCCCTCCCTCTCCACGGTGGACGCCGTTGCCACACTCACCAACGAAGTAAGAGCCCTGCAGAAAGCCAGGCTCCAGGTATCCACCCTCTTCGTGGATATCAAAGGTGGCTTCGACAATGTTCGGTCGGAAGTCCTCTGCCCCATGCTTGCTCGCAGTGGCGTCCCTCCCTACCTCACCTCCTGGATCGGCTCCTTCCTCCACGACCGAAGATGTGCCCTCCTCTTTCAAGGCTCCCCCCGGGCAATGGAACCCATCACCATAGGGGCCCCCCAAGGATCTCCCCTTTCCCCGCTTTTATTTGTCATTTATATTTCTTTCTTACATATTTCCATTCCCAAAGGCCTGATAATCTCCTATGTCGACGACCTTGCCATCGCAGTTGCCTCCGCCTCCTACTCCGACAACACACACCAGCTCAAGGATAGCTTCGCACAAGTCCTCGGCAAGGCTTCCCCCCTACAAGTTTCTTTCTCGGTCCAGAAAACTGAACTCATCCATTGGCGGCCCAGCAGGCAAAGGGGCCCCAGCCCAACCTCGACCATCACCTTGCTGGGTGAGACCTTTCACCCCGCTCCCCTGGTTAGGTGGCTCGGCTACTGGCTCCCACCCTTCCTCCACTCCTCCCCCCACTTTCTCAAGCACCTTGCCCTCGCCCAAGGAGCCCTTGCCGTGTTAAGGCAGCTCTCTCCCCCAGGCAAAGGCATCCCCCCCTACCACAATCACTGCCTCCTCAACGCTATCATTTTTCCAATCCTATCCTACGGTACGGACCTGCTGGTCCCTACGGCACACACTCTCTCCAAAATAAAGGCCTTCTGGAATACAGCCATGCGGTGGTCCACCAACCTGTTCTTCGCAACACCTAACTCCATCCTCCGGTGTGAGGCCGCCACCCTCCCCATGGACCTGGCTCTCATTCGGAAACGAAGATTGGCGGTGCTCCGCATTGCATGTGCGGATCCTGCGATCAACCCAGCCTCTGCCCGCCTCTCAGTTCACTTCCCCTCACACAGCAAATATCGCTCTCCCGTCTCATACCGCTCCCTGAATGCCAAAGGTGCATACTCCCCCCTCGCTTGGAACTCCACCCCCAGGAAAGCCCCTGGCGCCCCCACTCACCTTCCTCTGGATTACCTCCTACACTCCATCTCGCACCTCCCACACCCCATACCCTTTCCACCAAAAACAAACCCACCTGCCCAACCGAAGGATCCCCCTGACCCCCCCAGCTCCTACACGACCCTCAGATCCACAACATCATCCTCAACATTCAAAGAATGGTCCTCACACCCCGGTACCCCCAAGGACTACCTCTTCATGCCCACCACATCTCCCCACCCGCTCATGGGACCAGACCGCTTCACCGCTGGCCGCATACACCAGATGCGTTCAGGCAAAAGTTACCTTACGGCCCACCCCACCTGGTCCTCGGCCGAAATCGACCCAACCTGCAGAAGGTGCCTCTCTCACCCAGAAGACATAAAGCACGCCATACTCCTCTGCCCCTCCACCCACGCTCTCCGCTCCACCCACATGCCCTCGGTTGAGTCCTGTGACCGGGACGCTTTACTTTGGACCTCGGTCCCCCTCCTACTTGAACTACGCTCCTTTATTCACGCCGCGCGCCTGAACTACCAGCCAAATACAGGATTCCGCCTCCCTGGCTCACCGCCCTCCACGACCCTCTCCCCACCTCCCTCCCCCTACCTTCCTTGCGCCACCCCGCCAGGATACCTCCTCTCTCCAGCTTCCTCGGACTCTAATTGAAAAGGGGCCCCCGGGCCTTGTTACCAGTAAAAAACTTCCTTCACGACGCACAAACACCTCCCAGAAAGGACTTAGCGGGATTAGGATCGATCTTTCGGGCAGTCTTTGAAATACCATTTGTTATTAGTCACCGCATAGGGTGCATGTTTGAGTTTTTTCTTAAATATGTTTCATATGTTACGGGGCAATCTTGTTGGAAAAAGGAGGATTTTATAGTGTTTTTGTTGTTTGTTTTATAGGTTTTCTTACACCATAGCGTAGCTTGCTGTATGCGACATCTTGACCTAGTTAAAAAAGAATGAAGTATGATTTAAATCAAAAAAAAAAACCGCCTTCTTGTTAGAAAGAGCGCACACGCTTGGATTAATCCCAAGTCTTCAAGATATATTGAGTTCATCATTGTTACTTCGCTATTACTGCAGTTAGTACAATGGATACAAATATTTTCACCTCTCCGTCACTCCTAAGCTCACTACCATCGTGAGCACGCCCATCTCCTCTGGGCCTCAGGCTAACATTCTACTGAATGTCAGCCGGGTCTGCTAGTTTATTATCCGGTATGAAGTGTTCATGCTGTATCCTGATACATGCATTCAGCTTCAGGAGAAAACGCTTCACATCGTTGTCCTATTAGTGGCGAACTAACAGGTTACTGATAGGTTAGTCTAATATCGAACTCACTGTCCCATATGTATTCGTCTATGCAAGTCCTATAGACTACCACTCAATGGTATTACTACATTTTACAAGTCTATTGCCTTCAACTCTTTTCGACACGATAGCTTGGTGTACGGACTCCCACGATAAGGTACTTAAGCTATTGGCTCAAACGGGTGCTACCCAGAACCATTGACGTTAAGTACGTCTACCAAGACAAGACTACTACAATCTAGAGTTCGCAAACAACCTCCAGACATCATGCAGTCTTTTGGGAACTTACGGGAGTCGAAGGTCTACCGTTCATCTGGAGGCCTTCCAGGCTTCCGGTATACCTTACATCCTTCCTCGGCAGGCTTATAAGTATTAGTGGCGTATGCACTCAAGAGTAACCTTTTGTGTAACCATTTGATCGCCCCATGCCCCCTCATATATCCTGCGAACAGCTTCTGGTCGACTGGACGGCGACAATGTATACGGTATTACATCGCCGTCTTCAATTATAGGCTTTTACTGGTAAACCAGCAACTACTCTTCTGTTGGCCCATGACATATTTTCTGTACATCGGGGCCAGAGGGGGGTTTTGGACTCAGATTTTCCCATGTTCACTCATGGCAAGATTTTCTCCTGTTCGTAGCTCACCAACGGATTACCCGATTGAGCCCATATGCGAACCTCCTATATCATCTTGCATAACAAACATTCCTATGACTTTTCCCAAAACTTTGCATAACCTTTTACACTCAAGGTAGGGTAACTCCGATCCAAAAGTAGGACAACCCTCGTAGCAAGGTAGGATAACCATATTCCCTGAGGTAGGGAAACTCGCCGGAGTTCTTGGACACCTCCCGAACTCACTGTGTAGTCTTTTCCTACCTACCCGTTATATATTTTTAGTTTTCGGTATAAGCATTACTATTTGCTTAGTTCGTATGGTAACTCTTCGGTAGAGTTACTTGACTACCCTAACAGTAACCCTTCCTGGCTCCGGCATGGGATAAGACTAAGTCCACTGTAAGATCCAGCAGGGTCGTTACAGTAAACCTCCAAGTCTGTAGATAACTTAATTTGTTATCCAACTCACTTTCCTATGCGTATTCATCCATGCGAGTTCTATAAGTTAATCAGCTACTACTGACTTTTCATACTCAGTAGCAAAAATTCCTGTATGTGCGTGGAGCATTCTGTGCAGCTGGTATACAGGGCGCTCAGAACATTAATCGCATTTAATGCACATCAGGGTATTGTATTGGTACTAGGGTGCAACGAGGTTGCCTCTTTAATCCTAGGACCCAACTAGGCGCTACTCTACATTCCCAGGGTGTATCCTGGCACTCTGCCATATTCTCCAGGCATAACCAGAATTCTAACATACTCAAGGGTCCCCCCTTTACCTCTTTGTAATCAGGTAGGTCATTGTTCAATTGGTCATAATAAAGTTTATGCAGAAGATGATTATTCAATTCATTAAAGCACTAGTACTAGTAATACAGATCATAATTTTCCCATCAACGGCCAGAGGTTCTGGCCAGAATGTTACCACGAAAGACTACATTCATAACTGCCTGTAGATCTATTAATATTGCCGGCAAGTTAGTGTTCTTTACACTGTTGAAAAGCTGGCCTCGAGCAGATCCAGGAGGTTGAGTATCACAGGTGGTGACTACAGGGTGCCCTGGAAATCTGGTGTCAAAGTCGGTACATACTAAAGGCTTACCAGAAAGGATCACTTTTGTAATAGGCTGTAGCTCAACCTATAAAGCCGCCAGTAGGACATTTGTTACACTATTAGAAAGCTGGCATCAAGTAGATCCAGGATGCTGACTTTAGGATATCATAACCTAAGGGTGTAGGGAGAATCTGTCATCAAGGTCAGTCCATGGTAAAAGCTTATTAGAAAGGAATACTTTCATAACAGGCTGTATCTTAACTAGTAAAGCTGTTTGTGGGATGTTTGTTACATAACGACCCTGCTGGATCAGAGAGTAGGCTTTATCTTATCCCATGCCAGAACCTGGAAGGGCTGCAGTTAGACTGGTCTTGTAATGCTACCAAGAGTTACCATGGAGGCTGAGCAAATGGTAATGCTTAGGTTGTAAACTGTGAAGGTAAACCAGGTATGTGGGAAAAAGTCTATGATGTGGATTTGAAAGATTTCTGAGGACTTCAGCGAGTTATTCTACATAAGGTAGTTAGTTAACCAACCTAAGGGAATAGAGTTACCCTACCTTGATAAGGTGGTTACCCTACTTTTGGTTCAGAGTTACCCTACCTTGAGTGTAAAAGGTTACGCAAAGTTCCGAACAAAATCATAGGAATATTTATTACATGAGATTATATAAGAGGTGCGAGTATGAGCTCAATCAGGCAATCGGTTGTTGAGCTACGAACTGAAGAAAATCTTTCCTTGGATGAACATTGGAAAATCTGAGTCCAAACCCCCGTCTGGCCCCGATATACAGACAATACGTCATGAGCTAGTAGAAGAGTAGTTGCTGGTTTATTAGTAAAAAACATATCATTCAATATGGCGGCATAAAATTGTATAAGTTGTCGCCATTCAGTTGACCGGAAGCTGTTCATAGAATATATGAGGGGGCATGGAGTGATCAAATGGTTACACAAAAGGTTATCCTTGAGTGCATATGCCACTGATACTTATAAGCCTAAGGTGGTAGGTATGTAAGGTCTATGGGAAGCAGGAGAAACCTCCCACTAAGTGGTGAATCTGTGTCCTCTGTATGCTCCCGAAAGACTGTAAGATGTCTGGAGGTTGTTAGTAAACTCTAGATTGTAGTAGTCCTGTCTTGGTAGACATACTTAACAACAGTGGCTGTGGGTAGCGTCTGTACAAGCCACTAACTTAAGTCCCTCATCATGGGACTCCATAGACCAAACTGTCGTGTTGAAGACAGTAGAAGACCATAGACTTGTAGAACGTAGTAATACCATTAAGTGGTAGTCTATAGGACTTGCATAGATGAATATGTATGGGACCGTGAGTTCAACATTAGACTAGCTTATCATTGACTTGTTGGTTCGCCACTAAGAGGACAACAATATGTAAAGTTTTCTCCTGCAGCTGTTTGTATCAGAATACCGCATGAACACTTCATGCCGAATAATGAACTAGCAGAGCCAGCTGACATTTGGTAGAATGTCAGCCCGAGGCCAAGAGGAGATGGGCATGCTCATGATGGTAGTAAGCTTAGGAGTAATGGAGAGGAGCTGGTAGTATATGATTCTACTTAAGTATATGTGAGACCTCTTCACCTAAGACAATCAACTATCCTCTTGAGAACTTATTGAGTAAAGCAGCAGCTTAACGATATTAAGTTTCACCATCAAGATTTTCTCGGTTTCGTGTTTGTTCTTCATTTTGCGTACGAAGAAAGTTTCGGTATGGTCCCATCCTTCGCATCCATCTTCCTACAGGGAGCTCCCATTACTCGTTATACTGTTGGAAAGCTGGCATTGAGTAGATCCAGGATGCGGAGAATTGGACGTCATGACCCAAGTGTGCCTGGGGAATCTGTCGTCAAAGTCCGTACATGCTAAAAGCTGGCCGGATGGAATCACTTTCATAACAGGCTGCAACTCAACCAATAAAGCTGCTGGAGGGATGTTCCTTATACCATTGGAAGGCTGGTGTCGAGTAGATCCAGGACGCTTAGTGTCAGACAATGCGACCAATGGGTGCCTGGGGAATCAGTGGTCAAAGTCAGTACATATTAGAACCTCGCCTAGACCAATTTAAATAGGCTTCATTACAGGTCCCGTTTCTGAGATGTGGGGAGAAAATAACAGGTTATTTTGATTGACTGGGAAAAAGATCATTCAAATTAGACCAGAACAGATAGAGCTAGATGGATTTGAAGTTACTTAACTTCAAAGAGGTCTATCTTATACAGTTTTGGTCTGATAAAGATGATTCTTTTTATAATCTGCAATTAATAACCTGCTCTTGGCGCCCAGTTTGTCGGAAACAGGGCCCCATAATGAATACTAAATTTAAAATCCTGCTGTGAAGTTGAATGAGTTCAGAAGTTGAAGTATGTTGTGAAAGGGATCGTGTTATGGAGAAAAGTGTGTTGTGTAGTGGAGCAGGTTGTAGTAAAGTAAAAGCAGCGGTAATATCATAACAAACTGCTGTGACTACTACCAAACCATGGCTATCACTCAGATTCCAAGTGGAATGTAGGTCTACATTTGCACTCTTATTCATGAAGAACCTGATATAGAACCTACCTGTGCTACAAAATAAAATTTGTAAATTGTGCTAAGAATCTCAAGGTCAAACTGGTAACTTGATTACATGGCGGTAAAATATCTCCTGAACAATGCAGTACTGGCAGCTGGTATCAGAACGATAGTAAGAGGCCTAATAAAAGTACTGGTATCAGCTCACTGAATCACTAAGATGAAAAATCAGTGTATTGGCAGAGCATAAGGTAGTTGCGTTGTTACACTTAGGTACACTAGGTATACTGGGTGTAAAAGCAATGTCGCTTGCACCTGTGTGTAATGGCAACCCTTCTTACACAATGAATATTTTTGCTGATGCGGGTCGATCATCATCTACTGTCTTCACCATTATTGCAATGGAGGCTCCCTGTGGGAAGATGGATCTCAAGGATGTGGCCATACCAAAGCTTTCATTGTACGCAAAATGATGAACAAATATGTAAGAGAAAAAACCTTACCAGTGAAAAATAATATCATTAAGCCGCAGCTTGACTCAATCAGTTCTGGAGAGGATAGTTGATCGTCTGAGGAGAAGAGGTCTCACATATACTTAAGTAGAATTATATATTGCCAGCTCCTCTCCATCACTCCTAAACTCACCACCATCGCGAGCATGCCCATCTCCTCTGAGCCTTGGGCTAACATTTCTCCGAAGGTCAGCCAGCTCTGCTAGTTCATTATCCAGCATGTAGTGTTCATGCAGCATCCAGACAGATACATTCAGCTGCAGGAGAATACTCTTCACATAGTTGCCCTGTTAGTGGTAAACTAACAGGTCAATGATAAGCTAGTCTAATATTGAACTCACTGTCTGATACGTGTTCGTCTATACAAGTCCTATAGACTACCATTCAATGGTATCACTACATTCTGCAAGTTTATTGTCTTCTACTGTCTTCAACTCAATAGCCTGGTCTACGGACTCGCATGATAAGGTACATAAGCCATTGGCTTATATGGTGGTGGTTGTGTGAAATCTGCCCTTAAGGTCACCACAAAAGTGAAGAAGAGAACATGAACAACAACACCACCGGATTAGTGTAATAGAGAAAATAACAGTATAGAAATGATGAGGAAGGGAGTGAGAATAGAACTACACAATTAGTTTATTCATTAGATGCAAGGGGAGGGTAGATGGTAGATATAAGGTAGGCGAAGATTTTGTATAGAAGCAAGAAAAAATGAATAGCCAAGAATATGTTCAAATTAGGCAATTTGAGTGATATCCTATGATGCATGCCAAGATAATACCAAGAATATGCCAAGGAATGTCAAGGAATGCCAAGTCTTACACTTTTTATTGCAGAAATACCCACAGGCTGTTCAAATCCAAGAAAAAGTGAACACAAGGGTTGGTTTTAGATGCTCGGCACTATACGGGCACTACCTGTAGCCACTGGCACTAAGTACATCTGCCAAGACAAGACTACAATGATCTAGAGTTCGCTAAGAACCTCCAGACATCTTACAATCTTTTGGAAACATATGAGAGTTGTGTTAGGCATATGCAATTCCAACACCCAACTCTGGCTCTGATGTAGGGCCCCGACATCACCTGCAGCACGGTGTAAAGTTGCTAGTTACCAGCAAAAATCGCGAAATTGGTAGCTTCCCCGTAACACCGTATACATCGTCGCCGTCCGTCCGACCGGAAGCTGTTTGTAGGATATTTGAGAGAGGTAGTGTGTACTGCTCATACAACTGGAATCCAGTATATGATACAAATGATATCTGCGTGAGCAGAAAAGCCTACCGAATCAGGAAGTAATAACACTTCACGTTGACCGACTACAATTAAGTCATAGGTCTGCAAGAACGGACGGGAGTTAAGGAGACGTAGCTGCTAGCCCATTCTGGCTAGGCAAATCAAAGAAGCGATGGAGCACTAAGCCTACCAACTCTAGGTAAAGATAATGCAGTCATGCCTCTGTGTTGTCACCGTTGTCTGAAATTGAGACTGATCACCTCAATAACAGAGGAACAACTAGTATGTTCGCATTTGGGCGGCATACTCAGACTAAAGTTCATATGGCAAGGGCATCATTTACTTCTGACTGGCGGAGGCTCGCACACCCTCAGGAAGACAAACTAAAAATAACCTAAATGACCAGAAGTGTGGAATTATTCTGGGTCTACGAGTGTTTGTACTCAAGATTGATAAGACGAAAAGAATACTAGTTGTTACGGAGATACTTAGTTAGTATAGGTATTAGATGTACTGGCCGCAGAAACTCACGCGTGATATAAATATAAGAGTTCCTCCCCAGCTATTAGAACAGATGGCAACGGAGAAGAGATCTTATCAATATAACAAGTTATCACCTACACTTCCTACTCTTAGTAGTTTTAGCAAAACCAGTATAAGCGATAAAATCACGACGCCTTCCTGACACGACTCCGTTATCGAACACTTAAAACGCTTAACTTTACCCTAATGAGCTCTTAGTTGGTTACCCGTAACAAGTTGAAAGTTTACCACTTAACTGGAGGCCTCCCAGGCTTCCGGTATGCCTCATATATCTGCTACTGTAGGCTTATAAGTATCAGTGGCGTATGTACTCAAGAATAACTTTTCCTGTAGCCATGCGATTGCTCCATATCCTATCATATATTGTGCGAACAGTTTCTGGTCAGATAGACGGCGACAACGTATACGGTTTTATACAGCAGTCTTCAATTATATGCTTTCACTAGTAAACTAACAACTACGCTTCTGTTGATCTACATTGCATTGTCAGTACATCGGGGCCAGAGTGGGGTGTTGGACTCAGATTTCCTAATGTTCGTTGAAGAGTAGGTTTTCTTCAGTTAGTAGCTCAACAACGGATTACCTGATTGAGCCCATCTTCGAACCTCCCGTATAATCACATGTAACAAACATTCCTATAACTTTGTTCGGAACTTCGTGTAACCTTTTATGCTCAAGGTAGCGTAACTCCTATCCAGAAGCAGGGTAATCACATTACCAAGGTAGGGTAACTATACTTTCCAAGGTAGGGTAACACGCCGGGTCTCTTGGAGACCTTCTTAGCCCCGAGCGTACTCTTTTTCCCACCTACCTAGTTTACCATTCTAGTTCGCAGTCTAAGCATTCACCATTTGCTTGGTCTACATGGTAACTCTTGGTAGGGTTACAAGACCAGTCTAACCATAACTGGTTCAGGCTCTGGCATGGGATAAGACTAAGTCTACTGTAAGATCCAGCAGGGTCGTTACAACTGCCAAACGCATGGCAGTTGGTCGTGACCTAGTTTGGTTCCCCAGCCTTCCTGACGCCACTACTCCTACTGCCCATAAAGAGACTCACCTCAACTATTTCTTTCCACCCAAAGATCTCGCTCCTACTGCATCGTTCCTGCGCCCAAGCCCCTCAACCTCAGAGCCTACTGCCGAGAAGATTTCCTGAGCGCTTAGTAAGTCATCCAACACCTCCACCCCAGGTCCAGACCATGTTCTCTATCCCAGTGGGGTCTGGAAGGCAGTCAATCATATCATTCCCGACATTCTCATCTAACTTCTTTCTCCCCTCCTTGTCCTCTGATACCACCTTCAGGCTACTGCTCTCAAGTGAGCCGATGGTGTAGTGCTGCCCAAGGTAGGCAAATCCAACTATTTGTTCCCCTCTTCGTTGTATATAATCTTCCTCCTCGAGACAGTGTTCATAATCCTTAAAAGAATAATGGCCACAAGGCTTCCCTCACTAGCCAGAATTACCTGCCTTCTCAATGCCAATTAATGCGGCTCCCTTGCTGGCCTTAGCACCTTTGATGCTATCACCACCCTCATACACGATGTTGGTTTATACTAGAGCCCCGGGACTGAGGTCTCCACCCTTTTCCTTGACATCAAGAGCATCTTTGACAACATATCTACCTCCTGCCTCACCGCCCTCCTCCACTCCAAAGGTCTCTCCCACTATATGGTCTCTTGGGTCCAACCCTTCCTGCAAAACCATTAGTGTTGGCTAGTTTATCAGGGTTCTCCCTTGGTTTTTTCTCTAGTTTCTGTTGGGATCCCTCAGCCTTCCCCAGTTTCTCCTCTTTTGATTGTAATTTATGTTTCCAGTTTGCATATTTCCATACGCCATAGGGTAATTTTCTCATATGTTGATTAATTTTCAGTTACAGTTGCTTCTGGTTCTTACCGAAGGAACGTTCAACATCTTTAGCATGTATTTTCTTCACTTTCCAGGAAAGCATTGGCAGTTGGTATCAATTTCTCAGTTCCTAAGACCAAGGTTATCCACTGGCGGACCCACAAAGACTGTGATCCTCACTCACATGCGGCCATCCATCTGAATGGCTTTCTGTTCAGCCCCTCTACCAGTGTGCTGTGGCTAGATTATTGGTTCACCTCTCCACTTGAAACCTCACACCACTTTCGCAAGAGACTCTCCGCTGCTCAAGGCGCCTTGGTAGCCGTCAAAAGGCTATCACCTCCTGGAACGTACCTCCCTCTATCCATGTTCTGCATGCTCTCCCATCGCCAGATTCCTCCTATCCTCTCTTACAGTACTGACCCGTTCATTCCCATAAGCGGAACAATGGATTCCATGTCAGTCTTTTAGAACAAGGTGCTCTAATGGGTCACGAACTGCTTTTCCAACACTCTCATTATAATCCTGCCCTGTGGGGCATACCTCCTGCCATTACAGTCCTATCTCCCCCATAAGGGAAGAATGGCTGCCCTCCGCCTTGCTTGCTCCTCCACGCACATAAATCTGGCAGCTGTCAGACTAACTCTGACTCTCTCCATGCAGAATGTTACAGGTAACAAACTCATAGCTTAGTAGAGTATGGTTAAGTGATAAGGTATTTTATAACAGAGTAATGTCAGGAAGGCCTTGTAATTGTAGTTACCAATTGTAACAACCCTGCTGGATCTTACGGTAGACTTAGTCTTATCCCATACCGGACCCCAGAAGGGTTACAGTTAGGCTAGTCTAGAAACTCTACCAAAGGGTTACCATGTGGACTAAGCAAATGGTAATGCTTAGACTGTGAACTAGAAAGGTATACGGGCTGGGTAGGAAAAGTCTACACTGTAGGTTTGAAAGGTATCCGAGAGCCCCAGTGAGTTACCCTACCTAAGATGGGTAGTTACCCTACCTTGGTAAGATGGTTACCCTACTTTTGGATAGGAGTTACCCTACCTTGAGTGTAAAAGGTTACGTGAAGTTTCGGGAAAAGTCATAGAAAGGTTTGTTGCGCGAATGTTCGGGAAAAGTCATAGGAATGTTCGTTGCGCGAAGTTTCGGGAAAAGTCATAGGAATGTTCGTTGTGTGAAGTTTGGGGAAAAGTCATAGGAATGTTTGTTACACAGGATTATATAGGAGGTTTGAATGTGGGCTCAATCAGGTAATCAGTTGTTGAGCTACCAATCGGAGAAAATCTCGCCTTGGGCGAACATTAGAAAATCTGATTCCATCACAACGCTCTGGCCCCGAAGTACAGATAATGCGTTGTGGGCCAAGTGAAGGGTAGTCGCTGGTTTACTAGTAAAAGCCAATGATTGAAGATGGTAGCGTAATACCGTATACATTGTCGCCGTCCAGTCGACAGGAAGCTGTTCGCTGGATATATGAGGGGGAATGGGGCGATCAAATGGTTACACAAAAGGTTATTCTTGAGTGCATATGCTACTGATACTTATATGCCTACTAATGTTGGATGTAAGGTATACAGGAAGGCGGGAAGGCCTCCAGATAAGTGGTAGACGTTTGACTCCCGTATGTTCCCGAAAGAGTATAAGATGTCTGAAGGTTGTTAGTGAACTCTAGATTGTAGTAGTCTTGTCTTGGTAGACATACCTAACGTCAATGGCTTTGGGTAGCGCTCGTATGAGCCAAAGGCTGTAGTACGTCATCACGGGAGTCCGTAGACCAAGCTATCATGTTGAAGACTGTAGAAGGCAATAGACTTGTAGCAATACCATTGTGTGGTAGTCTACAGGGCTTGCATAGATGAATATGTATGGAACAGTGAGTTCAATATTAGACTAGCTTATCAGTAACCTGTTAGTTTGCCACTAACAGGACAACAATGTAAAGAGTTTTCTCCTGCAGCTGACTGCATGTATCAGGATGCTGCATGAACACTTCAGCCGGATAATGAACCATCAGAGCCGCCTGACATTCGGAGGAATGTTAGCCTGAGGCCCTGAGGAGATAGGCATGCTTGTGATGGTGGTGAGCTTAGGAGTGAAGAGGAGGAGCTGGCTATAAAAATCTACTTATGTATATGCGAGACCTCTTTTCCTAAGACGATCAACTATCCTGTTGAGAACTTATTGAGTAAAGCTGCAGCTTAACGATATTAACTTTCACCGTTAAGGTTTTCTCTCTTACATAATATGTTCTTCACTAGTTTATGAAGAAAGCTTCAGTATGGCAGCTTCCTTGGGATCCATCTTCCCACAGCGTACCCCAGTTGCTGTATATTGTTAAGCGAGTTTCTCACTTAACTCATTTTCTCCTCATTAATTGATTGACCATTGATGTGAGTATCTGTCCTGTACGAGTAGCTTGTCTGGTACAAGAAGGATTTGGTAGAAACAAAGATGTCTGCCAGCCTTGGAAGTGTTGACCGTGTTGCATAACTGGCCCATGACCTCTGATTACAAGCGTCGGTTTTTGCGTACTGATGTGATCTTGAAAGGCTTGCCATGACAACACTCATCGAGGCGGCTCCTATTGACATTCCCGAAGAATGTTGGTATATTGTTATTGCCAACCCAGATTGTTCATCTCGTTCCTTTGCACAGAGCCCCCTTACAGCTGGATCTACTGTTGATTGCCCTGAGTAGTTTACATTCCCAGAGTTCACCCATCAGTTCATTGAGCCTTACATTCTATTTGAAGTAGGCAAGCAGATCAAAGCGGTGTAGACTCGGATGCAATATTAGAACCAAGAGTCTCAGCAGATCTTTCAGGAAGATATTATTGACGCGGCTGCTAACTGGATTCGAGGACAGCAGAGATTCCTTAAGCAGCTAGTCACCAACCAGCAAGTCATCAACAATAGGGTCCATGCCTTGGAGAAGGCAGTCAAGGAAGGTCATCAGTTAGATGCGCAAAACCATGTCATTACGACAGTCACACCTACGATGCCGAAGGAACCCAAGTTATACTTCATAGAGCTTTTGACGCAAATTCAGCTGGACCCGGAATATCAAGGGATGTTGGCGAAGGCAGGGGTTGTTTTGGCTTCAGGCCTGAGGCAAAGGGCACTCTCAGCTAAGCCCTCACTTCACCCATTTGTTGAGCAACTTGCGATAGATTTGTCATTAACTGAGAAGAACTTCACTCGGACTCCCAGTCCGGCCATGGGCTCTGAGCCCTCTGGAGTCGGGAAACCACAAAGTACTTCACTGGCAACAAGTAGCAATACACCTAAGCCATGTGCTCTAAAGGCCAACCCTACTGTCCAAGTTATTCCCCCTCGAGGTGCTAAAAGTGATCATGCACCACCACCAATCATGCCGAAGACCAGATGGGTACCACCACCACTGACCCCGGCGCCACCAGTCAAGCCAATCAGGGTGGGCCTATTCGGCTCGACAGGCGGGACTCTGTTCCCTCCACCACGTTTGGTAGAGGTATATCTGGCCTTCACTCCGGAGAAGCCACATACCTTGGTTGGCTTTGCTGGCTTTCGGCCAGCAACACCAAGGACAGGGCCATGTGAACGTCAATGTCGCATAGAACAGCTCAGTCCTGAGGGTCGGCTTAGGTATCATCATCACTTTCCATGCACTAGGTGTCTTGACGAGCATCCAATACGCCCAGATCATCCTTCAGAGTCTTCTGGAGTCCAGGCCCCAGCCCTACTTTCAAAACCAAGAGCACCTAAGTGTCAGTTTTGTAGGCGAAAAGGACATGTGGGACCACTGAGGGATCCTGACTCAGGTGAGACCTTTATGGAATATCTGTTGAGATTAGGTATGGGAATGGCAAATGATACCCCTATGTCACAATTCTAAACTCACTTAGCTATTTCACACTATGACTCAGGTATGAGTCATAGGGTTTCATTTATAATATGGTATTATGTTATTGATTTTGTACGCATTACCTGTTTAGAGGTCATGGGATGTTTTACATGACTCACAGTTGTGAGTCATATGTTATGGTTACGCGAATGACCCATTTTGGGTCATATGATGTTATGTTTTCACATGAGTTGTGATATTCACTCATAGTTATATTGTTATTGCGCAATGACTTGTTTGAGTCATAGGATGTTATGCGAATGTATAAGTCACAGTTGTGACTTATAATAGTTATTTGATTTGTAAGCAGCTTGTGGGAAGGTCGATATAAGGACGGACTTTGGGTCATGTTGATAGACATGCTTCACAACCGCTATTTACCTCGTCTTTGGAAATACAACAGCATGTACTTTATCGTCAGATTTTGCCTATCCACAAATTTTTCTCCACACACCTTGCCCTGCTCCTTAGACCTCTCAGGCGAGATACCTGTGGCCTAGCCCAGTAATCCTACCTGGTCCATGAACCATGGATCTCCCCCCTCATTCCCTTCCTACACCCTCTGAAATAAACCAGTTCTCCTTGGGAGAAATGGTAATCATCCCCTTACTATGCTCTATCGCAAACGCCCTCGCTGCCCAAACTCGTCAAGTCCCCCCTCCTGCTCTGCAGCCAACTTAGCGTCTCTTGAAGCGTCGGTTGCAGGCCTATCTGCCCACCTCTTGGCCTGTCCCCCTGTCCCCCCCCCCCTCATTTGCCAATATAGCGGCCAATGCTCTACCCACCATCACCACCCCTTCCACTCTTATTCCAAACATTAAAGAGCAAGAGAAATGGAAAAAGGGAAAGGGAAAAACCTCACTAGCCCAGGTAGCTGAAGCATTTGCTGCTGATGTCCCCCAAAAGGGACCTGCAGCTCTACCCGTGGCCAAAAGACGTTTCTTTGCATCCTGTTCCTCCCAGGTGCCAAACCCTACTGAGAAAAAGATTATCCGCACTTTCCCTAACATCACCGCCAACGTCCGCGGCGGATCCAACTGCCCATTTCCACAGACTTCCTCCGCCCTCTGCAACCGCACCAAAGGCTCTGTGTAACGACCCTGCTGGATCTTATAGTAGACTTAGTCTTATCCCATGCCGGAGCCTGGAAGGGTTACGGTTAGGCTAGTCAGGAAACTCTGTGAAAGGGTTACCATGTGGACTAAGCAAATGGTAATGCT
>QLOI01000956.1:0-14158 GCA_003313605.1 Tuber umbilicatum
AAGTTTGTGTCCCCCAAGAGTGGGAAAGTAGAACGACCTGTCGGGATGGAATCGATGAATTCCAACATCGTACCGTGAGAAGAAGAAGAAAAGAAAAAAAAAAAAAAGAACTGTAGAGTAGAGAAAGTAAAATTAAACGTAGACTTATTGCTGCGAACAAGCTGTGAAAGTGTCGAGAAAAACGATTCGAAACAAGCTCAGTGTTGAAAACTGCTTATCGAACGGGCGATTTCTGACAGGCTGCGTGGATAACGCGAAGGCTCATAACTTGTTGGATAAGGTTGAATGAGGAAGGATGATTATTATTTCTCAAGTGGAGCCTGCTAGCTACATACAGATCTCAGCCTTTGTGCGTCCTCCGTTGAACCCTCATCCATATATGCGTACCCTCAAAACCACCGTCAACAACTTAGGTGGTTGCCCGTACACAACACCACTCAACAACTCTTTCCAAGAACCTTTCTTGCAAAAAACCCCTCTCAGAGAAAAATTAGTGTGAAAAGTTGTTGTGAAAGAAATAGGAAAAAAGTTTTGAGAGAAGGGAAGGAAAAAACAAGCAAAAGTATGTATCTTCGGGTATTCTAATAGTACACAGTATTAGCATTATGTATTTCAAAATCTGATTTTTTTCTCTCCGGCGTCATGTGATATCACTTGTTCCTACAATTAGTATCGCCAAGTCTCCTGCATTAAGACACCCCCACCCGCCCGCCGGAATTATCGAATGTTTTACTGCATGTAGTATAAAATTTCCTCATCTCGAAATGGTATTAAAAGGACCCCGGAAAATGTGCTTTCCAAGGCCAATGAAAAGGAAAAATAACAGCAGAGCTTACTAGAAAAGGCAACCCCAACGTCTTAGCACATAGCCTGATTAATTGAATTCTCACGGCACACGATCCCACACTAACTTGTCGACCGTAATTAAAAGGCCCGTAACGCTGTGCAATATCAACCCGCGAGAGTGAGGATTGGGATGATATCATATATTCCGTATTGCAATTTTACCCACCACCTTTTTATTCTTCGCGGAATAATCTACTCGACGCCTAGGTCGGGCGTCACGAACCCATATATCTCCCCGGGTGGCGAGTGGGGGGGGCGCTTATTTAAGACTGGGGTTGCGAGCAACCAAACAGCGCAGTGGTAGAGTGAACGGAATATTAGGGCACTGTACCTGACCGGTGCAGGAATGTATAGATGCTTTGGTAAACAACTTCGTCCTCAGGCTTGCCCATCGACTGAAACTAAACTAAGGGTAGCGACAGGTGTATAAGCAGAACATAATCCAGCATCTTGATACTTCCATGGATCGCCACACCCATCGTTGCTTCTCCACACGTCTACATTCCTCATACTCCCGTGATAACTGAGGAATGCCATTTCTAGAGAATCTTCTCCGTGAATCACTAAGGCCCCACCAGTCCGGCATACTCCCGGGCGATCCGCAGAACCCCCGTATTCCCCAGAATCAACAAGCGCCGAAACGTAAGAGGGAGGGGGGAGGTTACCTTTAGACCCATTTCGGCGGCACACCCCATATTCGCTCACCCCCGCTCGAGGAGAAAGAACCCTAACCCAAATACGAAGATAGCCGACCTTAGCGACAAGATTCTCTGACCCCTGTTTTACACCAAGGATAGCTAATACTAGATAAGATTTTTCTGACTCTATCAATTATTAATAAAGATTCTGTGTGGTGCAAAGGGTTTTTATAGTAGCTGATATCAAGCAGCCACAACTCATCCGGGGGTGTGTGGAACTGGTGGGGTTTATATCACATTATCTAGACTGTCCATGCAAAAGTTATCAGAACTTTCCCACTCTAGAATAATGGCTGAGAGTTTGGGGTCCAGTTTTAACACTGTTGCGATGTACCGTCCAATTTGTATGCGAGTCCTTTTGACCACTCTCATTATTTTTGGTATTGTTCTAGGGACATTTACCAACGCACATTGACGCTTATGGGTGATCTAGATCGCGGTGAAGGTGCTAGCAGAGTTTCCATAGTGTGTAGAGCGAAAAAGCCGCGGTTTTGCACGAACGGAGAAATAAAAGCGATAACGATAGCGATAGTTAGAACTGTAGGGAGAACGATAGCGGTAACGGCGGCCGAGCATGCAGAGCAGCAACGCACGACTTCCACGAACACTCCGGCTCCGCCTAGTAATCTAGGTATATCGCGATTCCTAGTGGTTATCACTGGGGTGTGAAGATATCCAATTAGATGTGGGTATCAGATCATCAGACATCTCATTGTAAAAACCATATTATAGCACCGGCCAAAAAGAAAGTTTGTGTTGTCTCTAAGTTGTCGTCACTCGATAAAACTCTATTACCTTGCAACAACCACATCGTAATTTACTAAAACACCAACGTGCCTCCCCACGGGTATGGGGAACAGAAGCGCAGGAAAATTCCTCTAACCCTGTATGCGGCCCAAGGGGTAAGTATTTGTTTTCGTTAGGTTTCATGCTACACTGTTCGGGCAAAGCTGGACCCTATCTGTATGTCACGAGGATCTGGTGGAGGATTGCGTACTGTTGCGGGCGCTGCCACACGGTAAGGGCCTAAGGGCTTTGGGAGCAATTCACACTTTCCGTTTCGGCAAGTACATAGATAGAAATAGATAGATATGGTAGAACAGAAACACCTCAAACATCCAACAGCCAACTCATGCAAATCACTTCCCCCTAATACAAACAGCATACCCCTGACTGGAATAATCCCCGACAACAGAGCGAAGCATAGAGTGTGCAAAGGTGCGCCAGGCCAGCGAACAAGTAAAGGTATTAAAGGAACTATGAGTCTCCAGCAAATAACCCATCGTAGACACTCAGTCTGTTGGACGGTTAGTAAAAAAATTCAAAGTAGTCGCAAAAGAAACCCACCCGGGACAAAGCACTTACGACTCTCTAGGCCAGCGCCTTATTACGAGGTGGTCGCGCCCGAGCCGCGCAAGGTGTCCGGATCTGGTGTGTCCGAGAGGCAAAACTAGCGCAAGGTTATTAATCGTCGACGGGGGAGGGGTGAATAGTAGGCTGCAACAACTCACACGCTACAAGCAAGGTTAACGTATATACTATAGGGGATCGTTAGTGGCAGCCAAATCAGGATACTCACTTTCTATGTTGCTCAAATGGTTGTGAGGCGCGATTTGCGTTAGTGGGGGAAGGTTCAAGAGGGAAGGGAGAAATTTACTAACGAGCTGTAACAGCATGCCAAGTGAGCATTGGGGAGAACTAGTAGGAAAGAGGAGAGAGCATTGCATACAAACTAAGATGGGAAAGTGGTCATTGGTTAGTGTTCTGAAGAGGGGACGATATGGAGATTCGCGGTACTAACCCTCTGTTATAGAAAGCAGGAGGGGAGTGGGTCTAAAGTCAGCAGAATTAACGAGGAGATTAACAGTGGTCGGTTACATACGATCTGCAACAACGGAAGGGTTATATCAGTAAAGTAGGCACAACAAACGACAGAGGGCCGCAGGTCCACTTACAGCCTGAGGAAGGTGAGAAGCCAGGTATCAGCAATTACTTCATACCAGAATCGTGGTTGATCTTGTTCACGTACCGCCTATAACACTCAGACTCAGTGAGCAAGAGGTCAGCGATCGCCTCGTCCCGGAACCGTGAGTGATGCCGTTCACTTACAGACTACAACACACAATGAGCCGGAGGCCAGCAATTGCCTCGTCTCGGAACCGTGATTGGTCCTGTTCACTTACCTCCTACAACACTCAGTGAGCCTGAGGTCAGAAATCCCCCCGTCCCGGAACCGTGATTGATCCTGTTCACTAACCAACTACAACAGTCAGTAAGCCAGAGGTCAGAAATTGCCTCGTCCCGGAACCATGACTGATCCTGTTCACTTACGTGCTACAGCACGCAGTGAGCCAGAGGTCAGAAATTCCCTCGTCCCGGAACGGTGATTGATCCTGTTCACTTACCAACTACAACACTCAGTGAGCCAGAGGTCAGCAATTGCCTCATCCCGAAACCGTGATTGATCGTGTTCACTTACCCGCTACAACACTCAGTGAGCCAGGCGTCAGCAATTTCTTCGTCCCGGAACCGTGATTGATCCTGTTCACTTACCTTCTACATCACTCAGTGAGACAGAGGTCAGCAACTTCCTTGTCCCGGAACCGTGATTGATCCTGCTCACTTACATCCTACAACACTCAGCAAGCCAGAGGTCAGCAATTGCCTCGTCCCGGAACCGTGATTGATCCTGTTCACTTACCAACTACAACACTCAGTGAGCCAGAGGTCAGAGATCCCCTCGTCCCGGAACCGTGATTGGTCCTGTTCGCTTACCACCTACAACAGTCAGCCAGTAAACCAGAGGTCAGCAATTGCCTCGTCCTAGAGTCGTAACTGATCCTGTTCACTTACGAACTACAGCACTCAGGGAGCCAGAGGTCAGCAATTGCCTCATCGCGGAACCGTGATTGATCCTGTTCACTTACATCCTACAATACTCAGCGAGTCAGAGGTCAGCAATTGCCTCATAGCAGAACCGTGATTGATCCTGTTCATTTACATCCTACAATACTCAGTAAGCCAGAGGTCAGAAATTGTCTCATCCCGGAACCGTGATTGATCCAGTTCACTTACCTGCTACAACACTCAGTGAACCAGAGGTCAGCAATTGCCTCGTCCCAGAACCGTGATTGATCCCGTTCACTTACCAACTACAACACTCAGTGAGCCAGAGGTCAGAAATTGCCTCGTCCTAAAACGGTGATTGATCCCGTTCACTTACGTGCTGCAACGCTCAGTGGGCCAGAGGTCAGCAATTGCCTCGTCGCGGAACCGTGATTGATCCTGCTCACTTACATCCTACAACACTCAGCAAGCCAGAGGTCAGCAATTGCCTCGTCCCGGAACCGTGATTGATCTTGTTCACTTACCAACTACAACACTCAGTGAGCCAGGGGTCAGAAATTGCCTCGTCCCCGAACCGTGATTGATCCTGTTCACTTACCCGCTACAACACTCAGTGAGCCAGAGGTCAGCAATTGCCTCGTCCCGGAACCGTGATTGATCCTGTTCACTTACCACCTACAACACTCAGTGAGCCAGAGGTCAGCAATTGCCTCGTCCCAGAACCGTGATTGATCCTGTTCACTTACTGCCTGCAGCACTCAGTGAGCCAGAGGTCAGCAATTGCCTCGTCCCGGAACCGTGATTGATCCTGTTCACTTACCAACTACAACACTCAGTGAGCCAGAGGTCAGCAATTGCCTCGTCCCCGAACCGTGATTGATCCTGTTCACTTACTGCCTGCAGCACTCAGTGAGCCAGAGGTCAGCAATTGCCTCGTCCCAGAACCGTGATTGATCCTGTTCACTTACCTCCTACAACACTCAGTCAGCCAGAGGTCAGCAACTATCTCATCCCGTAACAGTGGTTGGTTTTGTTTACTTGCCTCCTGTAACCCTCAGTGATCCGGGGGTTAGAAATTGCGTGCTTTTATTCACCCGACCCAGTTACTTACAAGCTATAGTACCCCCCAATTTCGTGATTAGATGTCACCTTTGCCATCTCAACTGTTTATGGTGTCCCCTACCTCCTATATCTCCGCGCAAATCAGCAAATCTTATTCTCCCATCCACTGGTATCAAAAATTCTAGCTTACACTCTGCTCACGTGGATCAATCCAGTCAGCCCCGTTTATTGCCCAACATTCCTAATGAAGTTCACCTACTTTCTATCGCTCCCAAACCCCGCTCTTAGTAACATGATAGCGCACAGGAGACATGATCCGGAGCTCCTACTTGCCTTCTTCATCGCAAAATAAGTTCTAAATCAGCTTCATCTCCCTTCAGCTGCTGCGAATTCACATACCGTCTATAAAACAATAATTATTTAGTCAGTTATGTACCAGTCACTTCAAACCAAGAGGCCTCTTCACATGCAAGATATTATACTCCTTCCCACCAAGATACGCTTTGACATGTTTCCACAGCAGTTTATTGGTCATACCTTCATCCCTCTGTATAGCTGCTATGTTCAAGGCGGTACCATATATTTCAGATCGAGCATTGATATCTCTTGCCTCCTCCAATAGCCGATCAACTATGGGCCCCTGCCCAAGCAATGATGTTATCATCAAATGTGTGAAATTGTTAGGGAACAGATCCCACTTCCGGGTCTTGAACCAGTACACCTGAAACCATGTCTGGCAGCGTCTAGATCCAGCCTCACAAATCATCCGCGTAAACTCGAATAGCTTCATCCCTTGATCCTGCGAATCCCGAAAGTTATCTGCCCAGTGTCGGGCCGCGTAATCGAGAAAGGTGTATTTCTGGAGATAATAATCAACCACCTCTTCTGAAACCCTGCCGTAACTGTCTACCGCTAATGGGGCCCCTACAAACTCCTCTCGTGAAAGATAGGAAATACAAATGTCAGCAACCATAAAGTTTGAATCCTTGGGACATAATGTATACTGCCAATTTCCCTGGCCAGGTAAAGATCCCTTCATCAGGAACTCCCTTGCGGTTTGGTGAACCAGGTAGATCTTCGAATCGATAACTCGCAAGAAAAGCCCGCACAAACTTTTCACTGTCTTGTCAAATCCAGTAGGAAGATCCTCAAGGTCCTCGACTGATTTGTCCCCCCGCCTGACTCTCAAGGCGATACTCATTTCGCCAAGTGTGAGAGGCCTTACGGCTGCTACCACTATATGCAAGATTCGACGAGCTTCATCGGGGTCCGAGCTTTTATCAAGAATCTTGGTGTAAAACTCTGCTAGATCATGCGGCGCAGTCGCGATAATGCCAGTAAACGCCTCTGCCGAGCAAACCTCACTACTTTTCAAAATCTCGAGAACAAGAGCAACCCAAAGGAACGTCCGGTCGGCGGACGACAGAAGGAGATCGTGCAAATACTTTAGTCCTCCAGGGTTTCGCCAGATTCGCTCGAGCTCCGTTATCCCATTATCTATAACACGGGTAACGTCATTGGTAATCGCCCTAACTTCGTCCTCCCCTCTGAGACGAATCGTTGTTCCCCGCGAATCAAGTTCCTTCTCGATGTTATGGTATGGGCGGCTCGTAACAAGGAATTTCAAAGGTATGTTAGACATTCGTGGTCCCGGGAGGCGGTTCAGGTATTGGATAAGCGGAGCCAAAGTCACTTTCTCGCACTCGTCCAGGGCGTCCACCACACAAATTACTTCGCCACACCCCCCTTCAGCCACCGCCTTGACCAAAATATCCCACAATGTATCCACCTCCTCCGCAAACCTCTCGCCTTTGCCCTGTAACGCTTCCTCGGCATATCTACACAGGGAGTTTCTCTGTGAGAACAGCTGATGAAGTATGGCGCAAAGTGCAAATGTCGCGCTTTTTTGTTCTTCGTTGTCATCCTTAAAAAAGAAGTAGCAAACGACCGCACCAGTTCGGACCTCCTTCAGATGGCCCACGAGGAATGAAGCCATGACTGATTTCCCGCAACCCGGGTCCGCCGATAGCCAAAGGAGGCCCGCCGACTTTTTCCCCATCCACTCTCTATACTTTGGATGTTCCGTAACCCAGGCGCACGTTCCATCAACCGGTTCGCGAACCCGACGTCGGTGCGACTCGTATGAAGACTTATATAAGCATTGCAAAATTTTGGCCCGCCCGTCGGACGGGGCCGTGCCGCCATAGTAATTGTTGGTGGTGATATTACCGGAGTTGAATCGATTTCTAGAACCGCTGTTGCCGCTAAAGTCACCGTGAACACCTCTGTTCGCCGATTGAGAGAGAACCATAGCAACTGGTATTAGCGGACAAAAGAGGAAATAATCACAAGCGACATCCCAGGAGCCTACCGTTGGGTTGAAGGTTGGCCCTTCGAAGACTTCCTTGATTGGCGATTGCCCATCTCTTCGGTCGATCGTTGAATTCCAAGAAGCCGTGTTTTGCCGACTTATGAACCAAATGTGTTCTTTGATACTCGTGTTGACGATTTCCAACCAGGGAGGAATTGAAGAACCAGAAGGGCTGGGAAACCTGAAGAATACCCTTCTCTTGAGAAGTCTAAATGGTTTGCGTGAAGTGCTATAGTTCAGCTTACCCCGCACGACAAGGTCATTAGTGACAAATCAGCAGCTTGCTACCCGCAACCTTTCGCTTGATCCAGCTACCGCACCTCCGCCTACCCTACCCTAGATAATTTCACTCACCCTACCACACTTGAGCGCTGATGCACGATATATCCGCCAACCCCGTGTGCAGCTAAATCCGGATAAATGCTTCCCGGAAACAAGAGTTACTGGAAGCATTGGAGCGAGGTTGTGAACACGACCGGCATTGCATGCCGCCAAGCTTTAACTTTTCCGCCCAGTTCTGGGTTAATAATCTTAACTTATCCTAGCTATCCATCCAGCATCCGGTCGCAAAACAAAAGCAAAATTCCACTACCCAGCAGCCCTTTGGATGGCATGCCTTGCAGTTGCGCTCACAAACTCTACTCGAGTACTGTACCTCATTACAGTAGACTATCGTATCCGAGAGGCGGAAACGAGCGACGCACTTCTAGCTCCAATTGTGCGTCAAGAGTGATTTCCACCCCCACCCCCCCCCCTCCCAATCAGTGTAGACCAATGAACTATTACTGTACAGTACTGTACAGCACCAGCTACAGCACCTACGAGTAGAGAACCTGATGATCGGTAAGACCATCTCTACAGTGCCCCGCTCAAAATGCCCACCAGGAAAATTCGCCGCCGTCCTGTGCCCTCTCACCCGACCATCCCTTGCCTTGTGGTCGTGGCCGTCGCTGGATACTAAGATTAACTTATTTGGGTAACCGTGACAGGAAAAAAGTTCAGTTTCAGAGGTCGTGTGGTGCTCGGCACCAACTCAGTAATTTACTGTTCAGCATAGCCATGATGGAAATGAGAGTGACCACGCAGATTTTTTACTTCCGATTACTAAAATAGGCTAACTTAGTGTTCAAAACTCTAAATGGGAATAATCTAAATTGGTTGTGATGGGGCACCGGAAAAATACCTTGTCAGCCGTGAACCGACCGTTGCATGATCGGTCTACTGGTATGTGGGCCCGCTGGATTCTGCTCCAGTATATCGCAGCATTTCTTTCCAGGACTATTACCGTAGTACCAGACAGTTTAACAAGCGAGGCCCCACCCGAGGCCTCGGGTTATCGGCCCTTGCTCCGATAGGCTTTGGCTCACACTACTCGAGTACTATTTTTGCTGATTCAGGCACTTTGAATGCACACGGGAGGTCGTAGAAAACCGGAAACAAGCGAGACCCCCGCTCCGGTGGTTAGGGTCCGAAGCCGTAACCAACTCGGAAACTAAAGGCCATTTGGAGACAATAGCATCTACTGCAGTTATACTGGGCGCCATATGATGTCTGAACAAGTGAATCAGCTAAAACGCACCAAAAAAATCGAAATCCGATAACCCGAATCAACCCCCCAACGCTGGGGAAACGAAGACAAGAGTGCAGGATGTATCCCGGATATCATATCATGTTAGATTTACTAGGAGTTTGGTTTTGTCGAAATTTCTGCAGCGAGGATTTGAATAAAAATTATAAAATTCACTAACAAAGTTCGCTTCCCCGCCGCTCCAATACATCGGTAAATAGATGGCATAAATCAGAACCGAGAATAGCGCAATTTACTATCAGTTCATTGGAATAATGATCCGCTTGAAACCGCGATTCCCACTTATCCAATTGGATGTAACTTTAAACCAACTGTCCAAGGTTCCGACTTCTATCAACATGACCGCCCAGTCAAATAAATCCCTGGCCTGCCACTAGTTTCCAATTTTTAAGGACCCTCAGAGCAAAACTTCCTCTCTTGCTTGCTTCAGCTCCTGAGTTGCGCGCTTTTAGTATCGTAGGCAGTGGGACGGCTCTCCCGGTCGGGGCTGCGGACACAGGAAATCGACCCTGAGAGGATCCCGATCGAGAGGGCGAACAGGTTTTTTGGAGGACAATGTGATATCTTGCATAATAAGATATCACCACTATCAATAATAGACCCCGAGCCTGAGTGCCAAATTACCACTGGTCGAGATTGATGAGTAACTTGCAGGCTGTTCAAGAGGTCATTCGATTTCTCGGCCAGCCAAGAGTTAAGCCTCAGAGAGAGATTCCATTCTATTACCTTTTTAAGATAATATACGGTATATTATGATTTTATACGTAAATAAATATATTCGATCGCCCTAGTACTTGTAGTCAGGTTTACCACAAAGTATCAACTACCCCCCCACCACTCGAGACAAATCAAACTATCATACAAACAAGTTTTTGCACATTATATTTGTACTTGGGGCAGTCTATGCTGCTGACACAGGAAAAAAATTTAATAGGGCAAAGGAAAAGATTTGGTAAAAGTAGAAAATCTCCCTCTTTGTTAAGATCACTCGTCGATCTGTCTTATCTCACCAGCTTGCAACAGGCGGCGATCCCTTATCTTATAGTTATAGTTATGGTATACTATTCTTTAAGAGTCGCCTTCAACTCTTAAGTCTTATAGTATTAACTATGTCGCTTATAAGGAGCGGAAGATATTCGTTTAGAGAGTGAAACTCTTTATATTCGTAAGGTTATAGATAGGAAATAACTTAGATGGTTGTGTGAAGATCTATCTACATAATCCAAGTCCATCCTTATATAGATCTTCCCACAACCCGCTTACAAATCAAAATAACTATTATGAGTCACAACTGTGACTCATACACTCGCGTAACATCCTATGACTCAAACGAGTCATTGCGCAATAACAATATAACTATGAGTCGCTAGCGCGACTCATGTGAAAACATAACATCATATGACCCAAAATGGGTCATTCGCATAACCATAATATTTGACTCACAACTGTGAGTCATGTAAAACATTCCATGACCTCTAAACAGGTCATGCACGTAAAATCAATAACATAAAATCATATAACAAATAAAACCCTATGACTCGTACCTGAGTCGTAGTGTGAAAATAGCTAATTCAGTCTAGAATCGTGACACTCTTTCCTGTTTTTCTGCAATACGCAGATCCCAAACAGTAGGAGTTTTCAAAGTTAAAAAAGTTGAGAAAAAGTAGCTTACTGTGGCGTTTCAGATAATCTTGGCATGAACAAAAGTAGTTAATTTACTGTCACTTTACCCTACCATACCATACTTTTTTTTCTAGTAGAGACAGAGCTCATGAGGTCCGTAATGAGCCAAGAATTGGTAAAGTATTAATATAAAAAATTAGTTAAAATTATACTCCTGGCCAGCGAACTCACAGAAATGATCCATCATGCTTCAGTGAAAGGCTCAACTATGGACATAACTCTTAATAGTGATTTCCTGACACGCCTCCCAAATATGACCTTCAATAATAACAATATGGAATCACTATAGCAAGTAATTTTGCTGGCAGAGTACAGTGGAGTGTAAATCATTTAATTTTTTTACCTGAGATAACATATGAAGACTGGCCACTTTATTCAATTCTGCTTTTATGGGCCTCAAATATGTTACTTGAAATCCTTTGATACAATTGGCTACTGTTGATATGTACACTAATGGACACTAGTACATGGCTGAGTGCTGATCATTTTACCGTCATCTCCCCTCTGAACTTTGAAAACCCCTAGTAGATCACTACTGCAGACGGAAATTTGGTATCCAGTAGGCGTGACATACATTCAAGGTTAATGGGTAAGCGGTTTTCCGTAACCAAGAAAAGGAATTCCTGTTCCCTTTCGGTGTCCAAAAACTGAGGGAGCAAAACAAGAAAAGAGGTGTCAATTTTCAAGAATGTACTAGTACAGTTCTAACAGGTCTATAACGTTAGGACAGGGCTCGCTCGCGCGGGCAAAAAAGGTGCTCTCGGGGGACAGGACACCGAGTGCTAGCAGCTGACCGCTCGGAATGGTATGGGTACAGAGCACAGTAATTCCTAGCGATGACTCGAGCAACTTTGGAGAAATACATAAATACCGAACCTTACTTCTACCTTACCCAACCCCTACAACCCCAGCGACCAGGAGGGCGGCGTCCCGTACCAGCTGCCAACTGGATCCTTGTGCCAAACATCACCATCTCGATGCCGCAAATAATTTCTGAATGGTTAACCTAGGGCATCGTCTACCGGGCCACAAATCACAAAGGCACCGTGCCACCAGTTACTAGCGCCAGGGCTGAAAACCCCGGCTTGGATATTCGGAGCCCTTTGTTATCATAGTATCCAGCTCTGTTTGATCCGAAGTGGTTGTTGTGGGAGGGGGTGGAAGTAGGGATTCGGGAAAAGTGGTTAACAGGCAACCGGCGAGGGTTAGGAAGGATCTAAAGCGCTATGCCCAAGTCAGTAAGAAGAGAGATTAGAAGTGGGGATAGAGCTTTCGGGGAATGGGGACACACTTGATCAAGCAAGAGAATCGGCGATGGAAGTCTAGAAATGCAAGTGGTGTCGGAGGTGCGGCGGAGGTCTTCAATGGCATGGGGGGGAGTCTTTCAAGCAAGTTCGAGTCAAGTCGTATGTGTTCGAGTATATGGGATATACTCACTGCTAGGTGAAATGCAAGAACCCCCCGAAGCTCCTCAGACTATACAATTTCCCAGTGATATCAGTTCAAATAGCACCAACCTCATCCCCTATTCCATTGCAGTCGAGTCGCCTTTGCAGGTAAGGCACGTAGTATATCGATTCTCTGGTACTGTAAACGCGACGTGTAACCACTGGTTTTGAAGGCGCGAAGGGAGACCGTGATTCCAGAAGACAAGTTGCGTGGTGGGTTCTTCTTCGGCGTAAGCATGATGAAGACCCGGGGGTGATGAACAGGGATTAGTAAGAGCTGCTTATCTGCCGGTTTTCATGATAGCACATCAGCCACAGAACGCCACAATAGCCTCAACATGCTTGTGCGAGCATCATACAATTACTTCAAAAGTGGGATTTCGGAGTTCTACACCAGAAGGTTAAGGTGACTAGTTAAACATCTTAACGATCACTATGACCATAACGATGAACCACAAACATCATACTCAGAGAACACTTGGGATGAGAACCTCACCTACCTGCGATGGCTGCAAGTTTTAAAGTACAAGAATTCACGGTGGAACTTGGCTCCTTAATTTTTTTACATACTTTTCCCTGTCACAACTGTGATCAGGAGTGCTGATAAGAGAGGATATAGATGGTTGATGGTGCGTTGTGGTAAGCGAATTCGTGAACATTCCGTTTGACAAAGCTTAAGTTACTGGAGTATGGATACCGTATTATAGAACCAAGCGTACCGATACTGGTATCATATCAGGCATTACCGGCTCTCAAGTGTGAGAAAAACCCTAACCTGTGAGCTGTTGCTATGGCAACAAGCCAGAATCACTTCCTCGCTCTTACCCCGCTAATCTCACGACTCAACGACGGAAGCTCTTAAGGATTAGTTAGTGCTTTCCTGCCACGGTATAGTAGCCCGAGTCCCTTGGCTGTGTTGAATCTCATTAATTAATTTTTGCAATTCCGTTAACTTGCCAAACTAAACCTAACGTGGGTGATCTGCGATTTCCAGGGACTTCCTAAGGCGGCGGATCGCGAGAGTTTTTGCGGTACGGTACTCGAGGACAGTATTAGACCAGCGATCCACAAATCAACCGGCACCAAAAGCACCAGAACCACATCACGACCCTTGCAGTGCAAAGAATTAGCAGCAGTAGCAAAGGTCCCCAAATTTCCCCAATATCATGACAGATTCCCATACAAGAGTTATTGGCCTAACCCTCGGCTAGAGTCAAGATTCGTAGGCATTTCCCGTTAATCGTTCAATTTTCCCACCGCGGTCCCCACCCCTCGCACCAAAAACCCAACAACAGAGGAAGGGGTTGGACCCGCACACTTTTTTTCCTTGGAGATTGGACTCTAGTTACGGCGTGTCTGCCCATTCTCGTTTCGCGGTTACTTCAAAGTGTAGCGATTTGAGTGTAGGAGCTGGTGTTGTTGGATGGAATGACTTGAGGTATTTCCTAGTTACGGTTGGGACTACCTATGATATCGGGGGGGATACATGAACACGGAGCGCTGCTCCTGGTTCACGAAAATCCTAATACACGATCCTACTATTAATGAGGATAGCCTCCAGCACCAATGGCTAACATTGGGACCTTCGTCCCCACCTTGCCCGTCGCCTCCCCCC
>QLOI01000956.1:14166-27402 GCA_003313605.1 Tuber umbilicatum
CCCCCCCCGCCACAATCCCGCTATCGTCGAAAGATATAGTCGCACCCCGCTATCCCAGACGGCCAAAAACCAGGAATTTTGTCCGGATCAGCGGGAAATCCGGAATAGCGGAGAGACACCCAATCTATCCATACATAACAATTTCTTGGTATAAAAGTTGTACAAAGTTTATCTCTCCCGGCAATTGTTCATAGAGATTATTGATATTCCGAGTGGACCATTTAGTTGGGATACCAGCAGATCACTCTGTTCCTCCTTACTGCTAATCCAATTATACCAGTGTTCAACTTCAAGATTAACAAAGGTGCTTCCCCCTCGTACCTCCTTCTCACCCGTGCTCAGCTATTCTGAGTCAACACCGTCAGACTTCAATTTTTTTGGTGAGGATTGCCAAGCAGAACAAGATCTTCAACAGCCGTAGTGATATTTGTTAGATAAAAAAATCTCAAGAAAATACACTCAGTGTTCTCAACCGTCCGGGGCGGCCTAATGACAGGACCGCCATCTTTGGGCAGGACGGCAGGGGACTGCAAAGGACGGCCGGGGATGGTTGAGGACGGTCGGGGACTATGCGGAGCTGCAGGGGGCCGCCGAGAATCCCAGGGGATGTCGTGGGACTGTAGAGGACGGCGGGGGACACCCGGGGACAGCACGAGTAATGTTTCACGATACTATAATTATTCGTTTGGCGGTGCATGATTTCTATTAGGGTCTGTACTGGAGGTCCAAGCTCTAGTACTAGAACGCTGAATATACTACCCCCTTTAGGAATAGTTCTTCCAAGTTTGCCACAGATATTCGGTTCAGCAGAATTAAATTATACGGAAGCAGGGGTGATTAGTTTTCACATATCACATGAACCCGAATATCTTTGTTTCCTGGTTTAATGGGTGTTTTTATGTACAGTTTCAGAGCTGCCTCAGAATTTCTACGGTTCAGCAAGGAATCCGGTTCTGTGAGTTCCGGGAGAGCGAAATGCGAAAGCACTCGAGTACCGCACTAGTTAGGTCACAAGTGAACCTGAAATTGCCCCATAGGGCTACGTGGTGCCGGCACCCTAGAACCTACCCTCAGGACACCCAACATTGACGGATATTTCACTGCATTTCGGACTCTTGAAAAAGGCATGGTCTCCGCCGCGGGGCATAGCAAAATTTTGCTGGCGGCGGACAGTGGTATGATACCAGCAGCATATAATAAGTGGTTTCGCCATTTGCACATTGCACTGTATAGGACAGATACTCTGGGAGATGTTTTCGCATAAGTGAGGGTTTATTTTTCCGATTCGCTATCCTTATCTTGTGCAAAAACACCTCCTCGGCGTTGGAAACCTTAGATGCTGCCCAGCATGCTCACCGTTACCGTCCGTCGGTCTGCTAGTCTCACGTTCGTTGCTCATTCGCTCGTTCCCGTTCACTCCTTTACTGCCGTCCTCCACCCGCTGCCATGTAGGGTTTGTTCTCGCAGTTCGTTCGTCCCCGCAGTTCCTCTTGGTCGTCCGCCTCTCCGACATCTGTTTTTTCGCTTGTTCGTTCGCGCGATCACACGCGAGGCTAGAGGTTACCGGAAGCAGTTCAGCCGTGGGAGCCCTTGTGGTTTTTGTTTCTATTTCTTTTTTTCTTTTGTTAGCATGGGAGTACGCAGTGGAAGGGAGGACTTGCGCGGATGAGAATGAGTTTTTGTGGTAGGGTGTGGAAGGATGGAGCATGCTTTATCGTGGCTGGTATCTGTCTTTTCCGCTTAGCTAGTTAGTTGAGCGCAGTGTTTGTCGTGTCATCGCGATGAAAGTTGTTACCCCCCCCTCCCCCGCTCCGTGTGTTGCTGCTTTAGTCATCGCCGTTGCATTCACAGCCTATCACTCGTTCGCTTGAATCGCTTCAGGTTGTCGAAGTTTATCACCCGAGTGCTTGCATATACCAAGCCAACGGTTTCCACGTTAGGCACTCCAAGGGGCTCATTCATCGCAGCGCAAGATCCGCACCGTACCTCAGGACAGCACTCAGAGAGTTGTATCGTTTCCTACTACCGATAGCTGAAACCGGAGAAGAATAGTTGGAATAAAAATATTATATTGGTTAACTGCTGCCAACGCTGCAGGCGCAGGCAGGCTGTTGTTGGCCCGAACTCGCGAGCGACTCAATGGGAGCCTCATGGAGACCGCGAGGCTCTACACAAAAAACCCACCTTTTTTTCAGCCCCCAGGAACTCCAGAAGTTGACAGACTCCATCACCCTCACCTACTATATTCTAAGCGGCAAAAACACAGGAAATGTCCTTCAGGAACAACATCAACTCTTTGAATATCAGCTACACGACTATTGCCGTGTCGAATAGCTCTACTTTTTCCGATGGCTGATCCAATATCCTAGCCTGGTTGTCCCCACCGATCCGAGGTTACCGCACCAAGGTATCCGAGACCGCCGAGTCGAGAATATAGGAGAGTGGCTTTTGCAAACTGAGGAATTTAGAAGCTGGTACGCCGGTAGTGGGGAAGTGAATCCGTGGACGGAGTGCTGTTTTGTCACGGAGATCCAGGGACTCGTAAGACCTACATTAGGTAAGAACAAATCTCAAGTAATAGGAGAAAAACGGTAAATGCTGAGGAGACTTGATGATAGCTCACTAGTGATAGACAGGCTGTGGACAAAATGCCACCGTTGCGTGCTTTCACTTTGACTTCGCAGCCAAAAAGGAGCAGTCATCGGCGAACATGCTAGGCGCCCTGCTCGAACAGGTTGTGAACGAACTGGGAAGGGTGCCAGAAGTAATAGCGCAAGCCTACGAAGACCAGAAAAATGCCATTGGTGGACGAGGGGCGGGGCTTTCCAATATTGTGAAGATTCTACAGACTATCGCTTCTGAAAAGCGCACATTGATCTGCATCGACGCTCTCGACGAATGCGTAAGAGATCAGGTTAGGGTTCTTGATTTACTAAAACAAATTCTGCGAAAGTCTCTGGGCACTCGAATATTCGTGACTAGATCACACATTCAGGCTGAAATTGGGAAGCGCCTTTTTGAAGAGCAATGAGTCTATCTACCGCTCCCAGGAGGGGTGATATCATCAATTATCTCTGTACCCGGCTGGATGAGGATACAACCCCGGATGCGATGAACAGGCAGAAATCCTGAAGAAAATTACCGAAAATATTCCAGAAATGCACGCGGAAGCAACCGCACCGAGGGAGCCACCTCAAGTCACCCACTAACAAATACCATCTAGATACCTGCTTGCCTCGCTGAATATCGGCGCGATCCTCCAAGAAACCACAATCTATCGCAGGCGACAAAAGCTCAACGTAATAGCTGATTGGGGATGCTAATGGTGCAACACTTGGTCGAATAAAGGGGCAAGGTGGTGAGAAAGCGAGGTTTGGCATGGCTGCTCTAATGTGGATTACTCAGGAGAGGCCCTTGAAGCCCGACGAACTGTGCCACGCCTTAGCAGTCGAAATAGGGTCGCCAAATCTCAATACCGGCAATGTCCCTTCAGTAGGAACACTGTTAGCCAGTTGTTGAGGACTTGTTGTAGACAAGGAGGCTTCCATCGTTCGGCCAATCTACTTCACCCTTCAAGAATACCTCCGTGCTCATCCCCAGCCTTTTGGTATAGCTCACTCGACAATGGCAGACGATTTCCCCGCTTAAGTTATCTGAATTCCCAGCAGGTCAAGGCTCTTACGACCAATCTCTCACCCGATCTCCAAGGCACACCCTTTCTTGGATACTCTTCTCTATATTAGGAAGTACACGCAAAAAGGAACCTCTCTGATTGTGCGAAACTGCTTGCGCTGAAGCTATTTGAGGATTACAATAACTACATATCGACTAAAATTCTTTTGAAAACACCGGTACTGTACTCGCACGTCATTGGGCTCGATTAGCTTTCCGTGTTCAGCGGACTACACTGCGCATCTACCTTCGAGATTATTGAGATTGTAGCTGGGTTAGTAGAAGTGGAGGGTTGTGATACCAACCAAGAAGACTGCATATCGGCAATACTTCCCTCGTGGGGGCCGCTTTGAGTGGGCATGAGGGGGTGGTTGGAATACTGTTCGGGCGGGACGACGTCAACCCCAACAAACCCGACGATGATGGTGATACACTACTCCATTATGCTACTCTTGATAGGCATGAGGGGGTGGTAAAAATACTACCCGCACGGGGTGACGTTACCCCGATAAACCAGATATATACGGCCAAATACCACTGTTTTACGCTGCATCGAATGGACATAAAGGAGTGGTGAGGATACTATTCGAGCGAGACGACATTATTCCCGACCAGCCAGATAAGCGGGGCCAGACGCCACTCTGTTGTGCTTCTGAGAATGGACACGAGGGAGTGGTGAAAACACTACTCGGACAAGGCAACCTCAACGCTGACAAACCAGATAGATACGGCCAAACACCACTTTTTTATGCTGCTAAGAGTGAGCATGAAGAAGTCGTGAAAGTACTACTCAAACGGGACAACGTCGGCCCCGACAAACCGAATAAGTACGGCCAAACAGCACTCCGCTGTGCTGCTGAAAACGGGCACGAGAGAGCGGTGAAAATACTACTCGAACTGGGCGACGTCAGCCCCGAAAAACCCGACAAGTGTGGGCGAACACCACTGTTTTATGCCGTTTTGAATGGAAGCGAAGGAGTGGTGAAAATGCTACTCAAACGGGACGACTTCAACCCCAACAAACCAGATAATGACGGCCTGACACCACTCCGGTGGGCTGCTAGGTTTGGCCATGCTGGCGTAATAGCGCTGCCGGAGCACCCACGTCCGCCGCTTCCAGCACAGCCTCAGGCCGAGTTGGTGTAGTCCCCACCTTCGAGCGCAGGCAACCTAAGTCGCATTTGCCATTTCCGCTACAACCCATAAACATGTACGCCGCCATCGTTGCCATGCCTCTTCCCATTCCCGCCGATTTATGACGCCGCCTTGTGGCACTATAATCTCGGTCCTTACTTTCCATCAGTAGTAAACCTGCCACAGAAACTCGGCTTAAATATTTTCCTCCGGCCAATGGAAATCACATGCCATTGGAATGCGCGTACTTACGATATTCCAGCACAAGCCCCTACGCAGATTCCCTTTTGTGGTCGAGTCAGGATTTGTGAGTTTCTGTTTATAAAATAGAGTTTGGCGTTAGTGGGGGGCTATTTCTATTGCATTGAGATAAGTTGAGCATGTGCGTCTTGAAATCTCAACCATATTATCTACCTTCATTGTTGCTTTCTAGTTGTAAATCCTCCTTACATATTTGTTATTGTAGCCACCGGCGCCCGGCCCAAATTCCCGATGCCCCCACCCTCATCCCCAAGTGCATGGCGGGGGTCTCTTTCTCCGAGGCCTATACCCTTCCCCATGCCAACCCTCTAGGGTGGCCCAACAGTCCACACCGCTGTGCTATATCGACTTATAAGCAAGCTAGGAGGGATATCTCACTCTCCCCTAGTCTCCTTTTGCCCACTACAATTCCCTAGACCATTCCATCCGATGCTCGGGCCGGACCTCACGAAGCATATCTCCCAAACCAGGCAGAGGCAACCTTACCATGTCCTGTCGAATAGTACTGCGCCGTAAATTAAATGTACATCAGGGAGATGCAACTCCGGAAAACGCTATCTCGCCTATAAGATCTGACGACAGGTAGTGCTGTCTCTTGCCATAGGAGATCACGTTATAAAAAGCGCTAATAAATCAAGCCTCCATACATATATCCAGTGAATCCTAGGTTGGCAAAATATTTAAGCATGATGTTGGTGGATAGTGGAGTGTTCGCACGGGGAGACGCTACTTTGGAAGATCCATATTTGCTGCAGGATATTTTCTCATCGCGAATATCAAAAACCCAAATTGGGTTCCATCTTCCTCTGTAGGCCAGCCATAAACCCTTCCCATCCCACACCCCCAATAACATCCAAAGTGCTTTTTTCATAGTACCCAGGCTAACGGGGTCTAGTAAGTTTTGATCAAGAAGCCTTATTAGTACAAAGTGTTGCGATAATGGGAGGAACGGGATCTTGGAGGTACAAGTAAGATGTACGATCCTAATTTTTTTGCTCAACATTCTCGCACCAGGGAAAACACAGGTTTGATAGAAGAAATCCACCATCCTCCTCTTGCCGCAGATGTCCATTCTTCTCTAGAGAATTCCAAAGCGAAACAGGAAAACGACTTAAAGAACCCTCTCTGAAATTCTCAATGTCAAAAGAAACACATAGCACGTGCTCCAGCTCAAGCAAACTTTCCATCATACAGTAACATGTTCCGCCATAGCCTCCCCAACACTCTCCGTCATGCCATGCTTTTCATGTCCGATCCACCTTCATGAACCTTCAACGATCAATAAGTTTACGGTAAGTTACGACACTATACCGTACCGTATCGTATGCTACTTAAACCTATCTTTTAAACCCTTGTTCTCATCGAGTGAGGACTCGTGACCCTTGCGCCACCTTTCTCTATCTTATTCCATCTGATCTATTATACGAATCAACCAAATCCCTATCACAACCATGATAGCATACCTACTTGTATTCGCTCGTCTTTGTCGAGAACACCTCCGCCAGCTGATATTTCGCGGGAGTCCTCACCCAATATTCGGCTTCCGGAGGTATTCTTGGCAAAAACGAGTCCATCCCAGCGCACCGCAACACGATAAAAGTACTAAATTAACAGGCAGAGGCACGAGGACCGTGCGGGCATAGGTAGGAATTGCTGGAGGGAGCAAAAGAAATGGACTAAGTACCCCATATCCCTACTTGCAGTAGAGCTGCATAGTGTTTTCGGAGCTTATGGCATCCCATCCCAACTTGTCAAGAGCGACCAGATAGCCCATCCACAACACTGTGCAATGCCGCCTTGGGTGGGTGAGCCCCTCGCCTCCTTCTGTCCACTACAACTTTTCTCTTCTCAAGCTATTCCATCCGGTGCTCAAGTCGAGCGCGAAGAGTCATATAATCTCCCAAGTCAAGCAGGGAAAACCCCACCCTGTCCTGGTGCATTTTTGCTGGAATAATTCCCTACAGTGAATTACAACCCTCTGGTACAATACCGGAGAACCGTAGCTTATCCCCTACTATAAAATTTGATTCCGGGTGATGGCGTCTTTTTCCCACAAGAGCCCACACTGCGGGGGGTGTCGACAAATTAAATTTCCTCATAACAAGTGGGTTTTAGATTGGATTGCAGATGGTACAGCACAGTGAGGGAAAGCAGTTCAAGTTAAGACTTTGAGGGCACATGAAGACCGTGCGCAAGAGGGTGGTTCTACAGAGGAGCCAAGTTGGGTCTACAATATTTTTATCTGCAATGCCGGGAGTTGGCTCCGAATTTAAACTCCTAAATTGAGTTCTTATCTTATCCTCCATACCCATGCGTCAGCGCTTAGCACCCCTTTTTTATATCTCCGTCGAGATATAAAGCGGTTCTTTATACTGCCCCCTACCCCCCTCCCCCCCAGCTAACGGCGTCTATAGTAAGTTTCCGGTAAGTTATAGTACTTTATCGTATCAACGCTACGTAGCCTTACCCTTCTAACCCCGGGTATCTTCGAGCGATGCTTTATGATACTCCCGTTCTTGCCCATTGCCTAAGTACTCTTCAGTGAATGGCGTTCGTATCGAGCTCCCGTCCATATATTGTCACTCGGTGAGCTCATTCGGGAAACCGAGTTTCTCTCTGACGGAGACCACCGTTGCTGAATTGGAGTCCGCGCGGGGACACAAAATTCCTTTTCACAAGGGCTTTTTCCGAGTGGCTATACAAAGTATAAACAGAGGTTCCTAGGATAGAAGCTTCAACCTGGACTATTACACATTCAGTCCACCCGAGAGAAAAGAAAAGAAACAAAGCGCGGAAACCCACAAGAGGGAAAAAGAAAGAACCCATCGTCTCCCGATCAACCACAAAAACGAGCAAGTTAATAATCCTATAACCACTATGTCATATATGCCATGTACGATATTTCACAGATCTCCATGGGAGAATGTCTTCATCTTATCAAAACTTAACCCTTGTTCAACTTTTCACCTATCTTAATTAGCAGAAGAACTAGCGGAACCTACCTGGGTAGGAAACTTAAGTCTCTATTTCCAAGTAGCCAAGTTGTTGCTTGCTTGTTACCATATAAGTCACCTCTCACTTTGCCGACGCTCCCATGGCGAGATAAATATCGGGCAATAATATTATTACAATACCGGAATTTTGCGGATCACACCGAGGGCGTCCGGAGGTATTGATGACAATATTCTCCTAGAGCATGGTGGTAATATTGTCAGCATTGGGACTAGCATTAGAGAACGCAATGATATTAAATAAGAATACTACTACAATAGTTTAGCGACCGCTGGTTGCGAATTGGAATAAGGGAAGCACGCGAGGCATATTACGACCACAGCGGTTTCTAGCTGAGAATAGAGGTGATGGAGTCCTCCTTTGTGCTAAATCCATGGGTTTATACGAGTACAAGATCAGGGCTCATCTGTTGTATACAACCTAAGTTATGACACAAAGACCGAAAACACTAAGGAAAAAAGGGCCCTAACCCTGTCCAATGCCCTGTAATCCCACAGTTCCTCTAGTATCATATATCATAGAATCAACTGTGCATTCTCCCCCAATGATAAGAAAAAGCAAGCAGAAAGGAAAACACCAGAGGCACCAAAAAGCAAGGCGAGCCCCCAAACTTTCAACCTAACAAACCAAACAACCCTGCTCATTCATTTCATGTATGAAAACAGTTCTAAAGACCAAAAAACTTGGATATTTTGTCAACATCCATAGCATCGTATTCGTGGGCCTTCAATGTTCGTATGGCTCGAAAAAAGCTGCATGCCAACAGGAGACAGTGCAATATCCTATTGGCGATGTTTCCTTAAGGTATACGGGCCCCGCTGTATTTTTTTTCTTTCAGCCGAGGAGGCAGACTAGAAGGATGCTGCATGTATCCCGCAACCTTCCCCTGTAAAGCCCGATGTCTTTCACTATAGGTAGCGGCAGTGCGTTTTCATCCAATCCTATGAAGCTCCAATTTCGACTTACGTGGAAGGTCAAGAGAGAATACCTAGTATTTTACCCGCCTTCACCCTCCTAATCAAAAAGGCAAAAGGAGTGGCAAGGAAGATTGGCGGAAGGAAACATGGGACTATGTGATGGTTTTCGTCTAGATCATATGATATCACCCACACTTGGGCAGTTGCCAAGAGCGAATGTTGATATGGGAGTTGTTTATACCGCAGTCATTCATTTATACCTCTGCTCTATCAGAACCGTAGTTGGGAGTAATAAATTCCGTTTCCCTTTTGTTCAAAATTTCGTTCGTTCTTGACCCAATTTGAATTCGTAAAAGGCTTCATGGTAGAGCGCGGGGGAGTTTAGTCTGCGAACATCAAGTTGGAGGCTCGATTCGGCCTGCTCTTGATATACACAAATGGCCCCAGTACTACCAATAGCTCTCTTATTACTTGCTACCGGATAGCTTACTTGATTCTTTTACTAAAAAAACAATTATTTCCGCCAATGGCAGTACTGCCAATGACATAAAGAGCGAGAAAACGTTTCAATACCGGAGCAGAGGAAAGAATTTCAGAAGGTCTGGGATGAGTGGTTAGGGAAACCTAAGAGCAAGTAAATTTGGAGCTTCACCAATATCAATACGTTCAGCGAGTGATAGTGTGTGTAAAGTGGGTAACAAGGACTAATCTTGCGAGTTATCGGACAATTAAATGATCGCTTTACAGTACAGTTTTTGCGCACCGGGGGATAGCAATGATGCGGCTTTATACAAGTCTATTTTGAGCATGCAGGGGGAATGCCCGTGGGTAATGCGGCCCAGTCCACCTCACCCCCAACCTCTTGCCGGGCGGAGGCATGTGTGTAACATGGATCACCACGGCGATAATACGCCCTACCCCATCCCGCCCAAATCTCGTTACGTGCTAATCAAGAAAGCACAACGCATTGTGCTAGTAGTATCAGCAACATTCGCGGTATGAGTTTATGAGTGGGTCAAAACTAAATTCATGTACCAGGTTTCGGTTTGTTCAGACGCTTCATAATTATGCGGCATAGTGAGCCTAAAGGCCTGATATCGAAAGTTATATACGGGGCTCCCATATTTTTCAAACATATCATAAAGATGAAGGGGCAGTCGAGTGATCTACCATGATACTCTCTCGAGTCCTGCATTTCCCCCAATTCCTCTACAGTCACCCGGCGCTTTTACGACGGAATTACGCATAAAACACAGCTCACATACTATTTACACTTCGGAGATAGAGAGTCCAATTATCGTACTCAATTTTCCCAACACAATCCCAACCAAACTGGCCCCAGGATATCCGTTGCAAGCCACTAACCACACACCCACCCCTAACAATCAAAATACAACAATACTATAGGATTCGCTGGACCATTCTCACAAACGAGCGGGGTTTCCCCCCATTCTTTGCATAGCGCACGCTTTGCCGAAAAATCTAGCCAAGGTCGGGTAGGATGAAAGGATACCGCACGAAACTTTTAGTGCACAACACACTGAACACTTACGCTTGATTGAAGCTGTCGCAGCGGTCAGCCCCCGGGTCAACAGTACGTTCTGTAGCACTTTATACGGGTACTGAAACTCGCTAGTACTCTGATATTGTAACTCGAATTGATCAGGAATGATGCCCAATAACTTAAATGGAAATTGTTCCAACTGCCCCTAATGCGAATTAAGCCAAAGCTAATGATATATGCGCGATAAAGTAACAGAGGTAAATTTCCCGGGATTCTCCCACGACGAATTCTGCCACATTGGCCTCCTCTTCGATTATAGTAATATTACTATGTGTTTGCTGATATCTAGAGGCATAGAGCAATCAAACATAGACTGTTTAGAGCTATCTCATAATAGTGTCATAATCGCAAAAAATAAAATATATCAGGGCTTCAAACAGAGGAAACGAGCTCCTAACCCTAAATTTGGCCATTATAACTTTTTGGTGGGGTAATAGGGCGCATAGTCGAGGCCGCCCTTGCACCCCACCACACGTCACCTGGCTAATCTTGCACCAAATTTATTACCCTAGTGCACCAGGGAAGGCCCAGCCACGGAATCGACGTTTCGGCAATCTAGTGTCACCCATCCTCACAATGTCTTGGAAATGACAAATAGGGCGAATTTCACGCTTCAACTCCACCCCTTCACACCCTCTCCCTCTCCCCTCGGTTGGGAAACCCCGAGCCCAATAAAACAATTACCCAACCACCGGGCTATTATCTGGAAATGTCTGATGCGTTGTCCATGATACGTGGCCGGGGTTACACATTTCCTAGCGAGTAGGAGGGGTTCTCTGTCATAGCCAAACATTTATGGGTGACGAAGCCAACGAATTCTAGCCCCCCGTCACACCACCGGTAGCACCTCCTGATTGTTATAACAAGGATTTCTGGCTAACTGAAGTCACCGCAAAGCCCCAAGCGAGAGGTCCAGCTACGCTGTTGGGCCAGATACGTCAACCACCCACTACAATCGGCGCAACGGGGGCCAAATCATCTGATTTTTGATCTCCCTTCGGTGGCTTACTGACGTATCTAGGACGGTCAGGGAATAGAACAACCAAATAAACAGTCGGCGCTTATTGGCTGCTGATTCGATCTCACGAGTTGTCACTCGGCCCCAAAAAAGTAATTTTGAGGCTGAACCTTAGATTGCGAGACCCACAATTGCACGAATAATTGCTCCTACGGGTCCAGCCGTATTGTACTAGTACAAGTACCCAACCCCAACAACGACAACGCATAATTCTCCGAGAGGCGTTTTTCCCACTCGAAAGGGGTACGAGGTGAATCCAACTTGAGAAATGATTTCAGAATGCGGAAACGCGGTTTGTAACGGTGCTCGAGAGGCGATCTTATTTCGGTAAATCATACCCACGGCGAGGCGAGATCTAGATCGAACCCCCCCTCCCAATGAAAGCGCTGGACGAGCTGAAAGCCCTTCGTTACACAAACTATGGCTCCTCCTTTGGCTTTTATTTTATTTTTTTAAAAGACCCGGTAGGTGGGATCCGACATCTGACAGATTTGTCCTTGGTCACTTTGTGACCTCTCGCCCTTCAAAGTGTCAGTTAGTGTATGTTTTGCGGATGGAATCCGCAACATCCATCACCGACTCGTCGATGCCCTCGCTTAAGCTGCACGAGCACTGTACAGTACATGCGCTGGCTGCAAGTCATACATAGCCGAGAAACTACTCGAGTAGAAGCCCAAACGAGTGCAGCGGGAATGGCTACTCAAGCACTGTCTACGCAGCACCGGTGAACGGTTCAGCTGAAAGGGGTTGTCGAAAAAGGGGTTCAAACGCATATGCAAAAAAAAAAAGAAGGGTATCAACATCGCTCGGCGTATCAGATTTTACCCATTCGTTTGATATGAAAATCACAAAGAAAATCACCCACGGCCATGCCAAAGCAGCACGGTACCCGAGTACCGTACCGTAGTAAATTAGGAGTCCAATGCTGCGATGAACGATCTCTCCAAATCATTCACCGTAACTCGACCCGGCCGCTCTGCTACCAAAACGGACGGGAAATCGCTCGGGCCCGTTTCATGATGAGACATGAACGAAGGTGAATCACATATCACGCCGTCGGTGCGCATCGGATGCTACCGGTACCCTTCTCCCGAAGAAGACCGAAGCCCCCCCGGGTGCTGAAAACGGTTACGGTACTGCACTGTACCAGTCCATCTTCTTCAAATCAAATTTTGAACCCTCCGAGCGAGTCCATCTTCCTTTGCCAGCCGGCCTTAAGGCCCCTTCGTCACGTGCCTTACTTACGTACCCACGTAAGATCCAAAGCCCAGGCCGGACACCATCCGTCGTGAGTGGGAGTACCGTAACTTGCTCGGTCGCCTCGTGAGGACTGTGCAAAGGTTTCCAAAGCCCCAATAACTGAACTGCCAGTACCCCTTTCCCAACAAGGCTCCCTGCGTAATTTTATTCCCACCGAATCCCCCGGCAATCCGAGGAATCATGCACTCCGTCTAACTGCCTTGCAGCGATGTCCCGCTGCTGTGCGCTTGAGCTTGAGCAAATCGTCGAAATTCCCACCAATAACGTGAGTCAGCTGGTAGAATGCCTCGTCTGCTGTCGATACTAACTTTGAGGAACCCACACCAAGACACCCCCACCGTTGAAAACATGTTCGTTTCTATGCATTTCACCGTACGGTAGGCAGGCAGGCACAGTAC
>QLOI01000957.1:0-20532 GCA_003313605.1 Tuber umbilicatum
CCTTCCTTTCCTTTCTCGACCGATGTTCCTCACCGGATCTTCCTCATCTCGCTTCCTTCACCGTCCTCCAATCTTCTTGCCTATGCAACCATCACCAATATTCTCCGCCAATCTCTCCGGTACAAATCTCACCGCGGTTTCACATTCTTCTCTCCGATCCCTCCTTCACAGCCGATGTTTGCACATCTTTCCACCTTCCCAAAACAACTACCCTGCTTTTCATATCCACTGTTATACAATTTCTCACTGACAAAAAACACACCTACTAGACCAAGAGAAATAACTGCGGGACAAACTCCAAGACTCGCTCCAGGGTAAGCGCCGGTGATTAACAATAGTATGTTGGCATGTTAAAAGAAGGTTTTTTGGTAAGCAGGATCGAGTAATGTAAGAAAATTATGCTTCCCAATACCAGTAACTCCACTATCAATAAGCCCTAAGATCTGTCCAGAATAGGAATGCTATAAGGTTGAAAATACTCCAACATTGAGGGGTTGTAAAATGTGGGTCGCATGAGCAGGAAGGCAGTGAACCAGAATCATATGATTCCAACAAAACTCCTCGGTATCCAGTCTCATATGTGCTTTAAGTCCATCAACTAAAAGAAGTTTTCTGTTGCCAGCTGCTCTCTCTCAGGTAGATGGCTCAAAAATCTGAACAATCCTGTCATAGAAAAGATTTCCATCAATCCATCCATTTGGTGAATGCCAATAGCTGTAATCTTCGGGAGGAGGTTTGATTGAATCTGAGTCCATGGCAGAGAACCACCCTATACAGTAGGTGATACCTTTAAAGATAATTCATGAACGGCCAACCCAACCATCTGCCCCAATAAATTCCAAAACTGGAATCAGTTCTCGGTTTCCGTCTTGAGTAGCCTTTATCATAGTTGATGTACATGTATGTGGGTTCTTCCGCACCACTACAGTAGCTGAATAGCTAACTCCGATCAGAAAGCTCTTTTCATCTAAGTTGTAGAGGTCTTCCAGGCAATTTGGGTAAATTCAAAAGCTTCTACTAACTAATAATGTATTATCAGATTCTTTTTTATTAATTAATGACATATATAGATAAATACGAACCTCTTCAAAGATGATATGCAAAGTTTGACCTCGCTCAAGTGTATTGAGTAATGCATGAGTACGATTTATCCGACCACTCGATTTACTCTCACAATTGTGCCTTTTAAACACATTTGCTGTCCAATGGTTTCCTACTACTGTATCTCTATTTCCTGTTTTACGTTGTCGCAGACAATTTTCCATGCTCGTAGTATTATTGTTATCACTAGAAAGTTCATCTTGGTTAATTGTTCGCATCTTTCAAGAAGCTCATTTTCTTCAACTCCTGTAATTCTTTTAATTTTAATTTTTATTATCTTATAATAAAGGACTGAGTACATGTAAACTTTTGTCTTGCTTCACACTCTCGGATCCACGACTTATTCACTCCATTGAGGCAGCTCTGAAGGGTATGAACATTGGCATTGTGGATGGCGGTACTGCTCCGCAGCAATTTGTACTATTCCAGATGTTCCTGGAATGCTTTCAAGGTGATTTCCATCCGCTTCTCTTTCTCAATACTATCTTTCTTAAGGACGATTTTAGGATCATAAGGAGGTATAATAAAAGTCAAAAGAAACATGTGGTTTGTGCTGTTAACATGATGGTTCATGTTCAACATCTCGTCATCATGATACCCAGAGTGTTGCACTTGTATCCTACCCTGTTACTCTCCTATTGGTTGCTTCTAATACTGTCTTAGCGAATCTCATTTTATTTGTCAGAAAAGACATTGTCCTGTCAGCAACATTATCCTGTCAGGCGGGGTATGTGGTCTATGGGAATAGAACATATCAAAGCAACACCAGCCATCAGGAGACTAATGGTCAAGTGGTAAAAATGATCAGACAGCGCAAGACTTCGCTCAAGAACATGGTCAACAAACAGCAGAATAACTGATTACTGGCACTACCGAAGCTGGCAGCCTAAGAGAATACAGGACACTCTGGCGTCTTAAATATAAACCCTTACAAAGTGGTATATGGATGAGACTATACTCTGCTAGCAATTATCGTAGTCCCGAATACTATGGTGACCACCTCAGACGATTACCTATGTCGTCACCAAAAACCCTGAAATATGTCATACTAGGTGATCAAAGCAGCAAGATTCCGGAGTACTAGAGTAGCAGCAAAGAGAAGAAGACCAACCACCAAATTCCTCAAGTAGGACAATTGATGGTCTTTGTAGATCAGTTTGCAACAGAATCTGGAAGGAGCAAGAAGTTGGAACCTCGCTGGCAAACACCTTTTAAGGTACTAGAATACGAGGAGTATACCCAGAACAAGGATGTGAAAATGGACGCGCAGATAAAGAGACGCAAAGAGGCAGTTTTCCACTGCTCAGTCGTCAAGAAATTCGAAGAAAATGACTACAATCGATTCCCAGGAAGAACCTATGCAAAACTGTCACACATTTTGGTCCAAGAGGTCCAGGAATGGAAGGAAGAAGAAGTATAAGATCACCGCCCAGGGTTATGTAATCAATCGGTTTCTAGTGAAATGGGAGCGCTACCCTAGCTCTGAGAACAGCTGGGAACTGGTTGACAGATTGGAAAATGCAATGGAGTTGGTTCAGGCATGGTAGACAAACAACTGTCCTGAAGACGAATTTCCTATCTTCATTGTCTTTACCAATACTACATCCATGTCTATGGTCCTAGACAGAGGATAATCCAGTGATGCGGGTAGTGTTAACAGCGGGTATTCGGAACCCTACTTTGAGAGGAATAATGATGAGTCTGAGACATCTGATGATGATGGAGAACAGATTCATTCTTGGATGTGAAGGGGATTTGTTATTTGTTTTTGTGGTATGAAATTGTGATTTTGTTTTGGTAATGTAACTGTTATAGGTTACTATTGTTCTAAGGCCTACAGATTGTTTAAGACCTGCGGATTGTTAAGGCAAAAGGACCAGGCTGGCAAGTCTAGTGAGGTATTTGTTTTATGTTTATTGTTTAAGGCATCAATTGATGCCTTGTTATTTGATTTTGTTACAAGGCTACTGGATAGCTGTTAAAGTATTTAAAGACTGCGACCCTTAAAGACTTAGAGGAGCAGACATCAACTGAGATAGTTCAGATATACGTAGCTGAGCAGTTACTTCAGTTCAATTTGTGATTTAACAATTGCTTGCAAGTCCAAGACTTTGGCAAGCTGCTGATATAGTAATTGATACCTACTGCTTGATACTCTATGAAAGCCTCCGTTAGCTATACCTCACTGAAAATCCTGCTCTTCGAGATCTGAGTATAGCTATCATTAACCCACACCACAGCGCTCCCTAACCAGTATTCTTTATAATACTAGAGGACGCCTTACAGTAACCATAACTGATCACATACCAAGAATAGGCTGAAGCACCACGTCACCCTCACTGCCTACAAGAAGGTGGTGAGAACTATGAAGAGGTACTAGTGGGCAGCTGCGTGTTGCTGAGGTCACAAAGCACTGGCAGGAGGTAAGGCAGTGTAAGAAATATGTAGCAGAGTTGTACCAGTGGGCAGTAGAAGAGAAAAATGAGGTAAATGGTTGTTGGTAAGGAAATGGATATGATGGTGCAGTGAGAGAGCAGGATTGGTAAAATGATATAGATGTAACATGTGTACATGTTCCAGCAACACGATACTATTGTTAGCAGTTAAGTTTCTTCTGTTAGTCCTTTGCATATTGACTGGACTTCCAGAATTCCATTTACTTTGCTTTTAAGTTACTTGATTACCACTATGGTAAGTGCTGAAATGGGCTTGTGCATGTAAAGATGGGGGAGGAGGATTCCTGTAGAATGTCAGGTTTCCAGTGAAGGTACAACGCTGGTAATGATCAGCTTTACAGGAATATTCTTGGACAATCCCAGTGAAGTAACTCATGTATTTAAGATACCACACTCATGACTAGCAAGAGAGCTAGACCTCGGACAGATGCAAATTTATGAATATACTTGGTTGAACAGTCATCTCTGGTTTTCTTCTCGATCCCAGCTCTTGTACCTCACGATTGATCAAGTTCCTTAGCTTGTTTCTCCACTTACTCTCTCTTAGAGCCTAGGAATAGCTGGCCTACCACTTTGCTCCATTGAATATTATGTAAACAAGCTACTGCCTGTCAAAGTAGAGAATGTTAACTACTCGATGACTATTGAGGATCAATTAAAGCTCCACTGGAACAATTAGTTGGTATGATCACAATAATATACAGGACTGGTGAAGTATGATACTAATTATCAGATTATTCTCCTATACTATCCAACCATTTAACTCTCTAATAATAACAATTTTTTCCACCTGGATTCTGAATCATTTAAATAGACAGAAGGTGGTAAATCAAGTAAAGCTTGCCTCAAGTGATGAATTTAGAATGTCCACTTGCCTTGGCTCCTTACCAGCAAAGTTTTATGAATATTAAAGAAATGTACAGTTTTAGTTTTGTATGAATATCAAATGTGTCAGGTAAGTCCTGGTTCCTAAAGCCATTGACATATTGTAAGTTGTCTATTATGATGTTCACTGATTGATCTATACTATATGATAACATAGCAGAGCTCTCATCATTTCATTAGTTATGGCCTTTCCTACATCATCTTCCCTGGAGTTCTGGAAATGTTTCCTTCTTTGGCCGGAGTTAGTTGAGCAAAATCCTGAGTTCAGGGCAGGTCTATTTCTCTAGAAGCCATCAAGGCACTGCGATCATGCGGTTTCTGAGCTACAATTGCTCTTCATCTCTACCTTAGTTCTCATAACTTGGTCTTTTAAATAAGCTCTGATGTGATCGTACATGGCAGCACACCTCCCAAATTGCTTTATACTCAGGCTGACTTAGCTGCTACAGTGACTTGGCAGTATGTAGCCACGAACCGCCATGCTGAAGTGTAAATGCACCCGCGATAGAGCAATATTGTGCACTCACATAATCCTCTCCGAATTCCCAATTTAGGCCTTGAAATCGATCCATCAGTATGGCTTTCTGAGGTTCCCATGCGTTTTACAACTCACCACTTCACAAAACTAAGATTTAGTTAAACTTTACTTGTCAACAGCTGGGCGGCTTCCGAACGTTTTCACCCACCACTATAACTGATTCAAGAGTCATGGGGATAATATGGTGAGTATACTCCACCTGGCTCTACTAGCTATCCCAACAAAGCACCCGATATAGCAATTGGTACCTGAAACATAAGAGGAGGCTCGCGTGGTCGATAGGGAATCGTAATTTCAGGAGATGTGTCTATGTGGCCGGAGCTGCTATAGATAAACACGAACACAACCTCACAGAACATCCCTTCTTTCCTGACAGTGTTCCGAACCGTCCAGTCCGTCCGTATTGGAGGTAGGACTGGACGGACCGGGGGTAGTGGTCCGTCATTTTTCTAGCTCATGGACGGACTAGGGCAGATGGAGGTTGGACCAGACGCCAGGCTGGGCCCCGTAGTGCCATGTGGAGCCTTGCAGTTCGGTTACTTCCCTTTTTAATTTTCAAGAATAGCGGTCCTATTACTTAGTGCCTCAGGAGTCGGAGTAAGTATCCGAGTCCCACTTGGTGCACGGGAGAGCGCAAATACTACCACCATCTGAAAGTTCTGATATTAGTTGCAGATATCTAGGCCCAGGTGGGTCCGTGGAGTACTCGGTTAAGGGTGCTGGAAATTCCTATGGGTCAACCTCTGTTGCATCGGTTCTTTGGCTTTGTTGCGACATCACGAGTTAAAGTAAATAACTTAGAAAATTATCCAAAAGGAAATAAGGGTCGCAGCAGAATGATTCATTCAGTCTCATCATAATACCCGTAGCACTTGATAATATATTTAGCCTTCCTCTCTTTCTTGCGGGAATATTATTTCCTATGTCAGTTACCAGACATCATCATAGATCACTCACAGTTTGTCTGTTCTCTCAGGCAGTCCTCACCCACTCCCCACGGTCCTTACTTATCCCCAGCAGTCCTTACCTACTCCCTGCAGCCCTTACCCACTACCTGCGGCCCTCACTCACTATCTGCGGTCCTCACCCGTCCCCGGCGGTCCTGTCCCACCACCCGCCATTATCAGCTATTCCCGGCCGTCTCCGGCTGTCTCCCTCGTTTCTTCCAACATCTGCTCAGCCGTCATTCCCAACACCTACCGTCTGTGTCCCCCCCGCAGTCCTCGTCCACCCCCTACCGTCTTCTGCGGCTCCCACATAACCCCCCACATAATCCCCGCCGTCCTTCCACCTCCCCTGGTGTCTGCCTTGGCAGCCACTATCACTTATGTCTCACTCTGCTCAGAGAGGCCTAGTATGTAGGGCCTTGTAGTCCCAACCCAGCCCGGCAGTCCCCAGTGTGATTTGACCTACCCAGGACCGTGGCTAGTAATCCCGTCCCGTCCCGTCCTCTTGGCAGTTTGTCCGCAGTCTCTGTGGGGCCCCTGGACGGTTCGGAACACTGTTTCCTGACGCCGTGTGCGCTCACCCCCGGCCCCCGGTGTCCTTTCGCATTCCTCCCGAGCCTCCTTCAAACAACTGCCAACGGGCAATGCAGGTCACTAACGCAGCTCAAAAACCTAAAACCATAATTACTACAGACCGCCTCACGATCACTAACGGTGATCATCTCCATCCCCGATCAGATTCATTGCGCAGCCCCATAACCCGCCTCCGATATCTGCCTACGAATTCCCGCGGCACCCCCATCTAAAATATAAAATCAAATTCTACACGATTCTATAGAAGGTGGTTCAAAGTCCTACCCTACTCTCCCAAACACCTCATTGTACCGCAGTCCTAGCTCAAAGCTTTCGTCCGCCACCTATTTTACGCCGAATCGAGCGTCAAATAGACGCTTTCCAACAGACAAACCCCACCCTACCTTCTTGAAAACACTTTAAGTCTCTCTACTCGGTAGGAATTGACTACGTACTTCAACTCCTATAGAAGAAGTCCAAGACTTCACAACCGTGTTTCCAGTTTAATTCTCTGAACCGTTGTGAACGTCACTCATGGCTCCGAGCGGGGCTCCATTACAAGCGGAAACGCGACACCGGATACCGCGTACTCGAAATTCTTTTTCTGCAATCATTTACGATATTTAGAAATTCTCTCGCGTTCGTCATGCGGTCTACGGGCTTACTGATGCAATTCGAAGTTCTGTTAGATTCTCAAAGGAATCGTACTGTGTAAGTGGAAGTGGCGAGGGTACTTACCTATAGTGTAAAAAGGGCACCGAATGGAAAGCCTTGGGTGAGTGCTTCTACTTATTAGCAATGGCCACTACTGCAAGGCCGAAAACTATAGCCCGACTATAAAAGAAGCAAGCATTCCATTCAGCGACCGTGCTTAGTGCAACGATGACTCAGGTGTCGAAGCGGAATAGAACGAGCGCGTCCAGATAAGACCTTAGCGTGTTGGCTAGTGTAGGATCGCTGATTTGAGTTGCGCTTCAATGATAACGAGGCGTCGATGATTAGCACTATGTATATCGACGATTGTGGGACCAGAATTTCAAGGAGTAACGATTTTGTGTTTTTGTTTTTTGTTCTTTCATCTTGGACTAAAGTTACATGATAATTAACAAAGGTCCTACCTATCCCTACCTACTTCCACTCAATCTACCCTGCCGTATTTTTGACTTACAATCACGTTGGCTCTTTTGCAAGCGTGATATTCGGGCAGCCTGTCTAGATATCGGTGCTAACGCGACGGAGATGGTTGAAATTGGTCGATGGATGGCGCCTGGATACAAGGCCTTTCCAATTCCCAAAACTCCCATCCTAACTAGACTGCCAATACCTGCAAGAAGCGGGATTTGGCGAACCTTCCGTTGTGTAAAATCGGTTGGAATGAGGAATTTGATAGGAGCCCGGGCCTGTGTGACCCTACAAAGAAGATATCCTCCAAGACTAAAACTGGATGGAACTGTTATTTTTATGTTGCAAGAAGCTTGACCGGGTCGATAGCGGTGACCGGGGCTGCCTGTGAGCATTGGAAGAATTGTAATATATCCCCTTCCTCATCGGCAGCCAACCCGGGAATTTCAAAGAATGAGGTTGTGTCCAGTGGGTCGACCGGACAGAGAGTGGGATTGGCAGTAATGCCACTAGCCACCATCATAGTCTCTTCATAGAACTTGATTGTCAGACGCATGTCCTCCAACTGCTGACCCGAAACTCTATTAGCTTCCTCGACAGCCATGAGCCGAGTCCGCATTTCGGCGTTACTTTCCGCCAATCTTGCCCTTTCCTCCTCTAAGGCCAGATGCTCTTGTTGTTTACGCTCGCGAGAGGATTGCGCGGCAGCACGATTTCTTAGCACCCGCTCGATCCTTCGCTGTTCCTTCTCCTCGGCCGTCTTGGCTCGTTTCCTGCCAATAGTGTCAGCAGTCGAAATAATAAGAGGCGACTCAAAGGCTTACCGAGGTGGCAGATTTGTCGTTGGGATCGGAAGGTCTTGACCCCATGCCTTCCGCTTATTCGCCGCCGGTTTTTCCATTGGGGCAGCCTCGTTGTGCGTCTTCCCCACTTGAAGTGGTTGGGGGGACGGAGCAGGCTCGGGGGTATACACCTCGCTAGGAGTGTTTGTGTTCGCCGGGGAGGCGGAATCAATGACATCATCTGGTGTTGTATAAAAGAAGGGTTCGTTCTCAAATATCGAGGCGACTGTCTCGCCACCTGATAAGAGGAATTCTTCCAAATCCAAGGCCTCCTGGAAAATCAACGCGGGGTCAACCGACGTGTATGACATCTTATTGCGAGAAATGGAGCTAAAACAAATTTGTAGTTGGTGAGATGTCTCGGGAAACGGAAATGGAACGTCTCGACTCCAATTATGTGTTGGTAAGCCTCACTGAAAAAATCACGTATTCTACCCCTTCGGAAAAGTTGAAATAGAAATATAGAGGGGAGTGATGATGATAATGATAATAGTGATGATGATCACGACGATGGTGGCGAGGGTTAAAGTAATGATGGAAGTGTGAGGAGGTGTTTGAGCAAACCCGGACCGGGAATGTGTCAGGAGAAAAGGTCAAGCAACGGCCACGGAAGGGTAAAATGGGAGTTTATTCGCCAATACAAAGTTAGATTCTTGTGAAGGCGAAAGAAAACAATCAATTGGTGATTGATGGTGTGCACGAGCTGGTAGATAATCGCGAGGTGGGAGAGTGAATTCTTGGTGATGTGGAGGAAGGAAGGAGAGGAGGAGAGCGAGGACAAGTGGCTTTATACTAGTCTCGTCGTCAGGGTTGGGGTTACTGAAATTTCTGAATAAGCAGGATGACTTACCCGGCCGGTGGTGCTTTTTCTCTCCTTCTAGCGATAAGGTTTATGAACAACGGCCTCGATACTTTAAAGTGATAAAAAGTTCATAAGAGTATGAATAAAGAGTACCGGTAACCACCGCGGAGGAACAAGCAGGGACAGGCCGACACTATTTAGATAGGGAGTCTTACAAGAAAAAAAAGAAAAAAAGCGATGAAGGAAAACATCACTTCATATATTGTTTTAATTCTTCTACCTACTTCCGGAAGGTAAGCAAAAATGTTAGCAGATTTAAATCATCTCGGGAGGCTTACCAATACTACCTAAAATAGCTTTATCACCAGGCAGCCAGTGGCATCGGCAATGTTGTGCACGAGCCGAGCGGGCTGGAGACCTTCGAGCCCGGGGGGGTCTTCAGCCTAGGTGGTCACCGGGCTCGAGCTGGCTCGAACAGCCAGTCCACAAGCCGGCTCGAGTCTCTCGCTTTATACAATTGTTGGTTGTTTTCAATGATAATGGCAGTGTATATTAGACGTTTTTTTAATGTCTTGAAGCTTGATGCTAGTTTGTAGGGGTCTTGGCACTAAGCTGTCTAGATTATAATAAAAACGTCCAGTAGAGGTATCGTGGCCACTCTAAACCCGTGCCTCTTGGCGGCTCGAGCCTAGGGATGCCACGAGCCGAGCCGGCTCGTGAACAGCACTAGGCACCCACAGTGTTCCCAACCGTCCCGGGCGGACACCAGGGTCCTGTTGGGCAATAGTCCCGGCCGTCCCGGGCAGGGTGAGTACGGACGGCTGGACACGGCGTCCGTCTTTGATAAATATCGCGGTCCTGTAGGTGATGGCCGGGCCCTGTAGTCTTTTTTTGGGAAATAGTAACTCCCAGTATGGCCTTGCCATCTTTGGAATTGAGGGGTGTGGATTCAGAGCAAAATTTAATACATGATAGTGGAATCAAAGTGTTTCGTTTCTCCATAATACAGACTGCATGCTCATGCAATTCAAAAATGAAACATAAACTAAGACACCTATAGGGCCCTGCCGTCCGTCCAGGCATGGATCTGGACGGACTACAACCTGGCGTTCATTTTGGGCAAAGGCCCTAAACATGGCGTCCTTCCCGTCCTAGGTGAAAGAGGGACGGACTGGACGCCTAGGAACACCAGGAACCCAACCTGCTGTAGGAATGGTTTCCTTTAATCTATGGAATCTAATTTAGGAGATGCATCAAAGTAAGTAAAAGATCTGGTCCCATAAATCTGCAGCAACTATAGTGGCAGCTGCTGCTGAAAATTAGTGTTCGTTACGGGGCCCCGTTTCCGACAAATGGGGTGCCAAGAGCAGGTTATTAACTGCAGATTAAAAAAAGAATTGTCCAAATCGGAGCAAAACTGAATGAGATAGAGCTCTTTGAAGTTAGACAACTTCAAATCCATCTAGCTCTGTCAGTTTTGGACCGATTTGGATGATTTTTTCCCAGTTAATCGAAATAATCTATGTTATTTTGTCCCCGCTCCTCAGAAACGGGGTCCCGTAATGAAGCCTACTGAAAATGTGATTTGTTTATTGAAAACCACATACCACATTTATCCTTGTCACTTATACTACACCCTCCCCACCTGCTCTCAAATACTTCTGACTAATCTTGCTGACAGTTTCCCATCATCAATTGTGACCACGGTAGTTGATAAAGAGGTCTCTGAGCCATAGAGCCAACTTGTACTTAAAGCAAAACAGACAAAAAGAAAGAATTCCAACTGTCCAAAGTGCACTAAAGTAATATCTGTTACTACTAAACCCTGAACAGAGTTACTGCCAGTGGGTAAGCATAATAGACATGTTTACTGTTCTTAGATAGTTGTATATAATTCCTGCCATTGATAATGCACTTATAGCTGACCATATCTCCTCCAGAGACCTTACCAAGATACCGGGACAGAACAGTGTTAAGCCATATTTGATAGTATGAATCAGCTCTTTTGTGCCAATGCATGTCTGCAAAGTTGTTTAGCAAGGTGTCAGACTCTCTTCTCCATAGTTTGTACTGGAACCTGGAGGGATTCTCTATGTCTAGACTTTAGTTTATGATCTATATTTCCTCCCTCCACTTCCTGATTCCTAGAGATCTTATCCTCTCCTCTGCCAATAGCTTTACTATCGCCATGGCCTCCTTCTTCACTTACCCAGACACCGAGCGGCTCCGAGGCATGGCAGGCCCCCCCCCATGGAGGGGAGGAACTGGGATATATCTTTCTCAGTTTTAGCTAAGGAGCTGATTAATTTGTCTACCCTGAAGATGGACACACTCGATTCTTGGGATCGGATATAATTATGCAAGAAATACTGCTGGAGATGTATTGGGGTAGCCGGATATTTAAGGTAGAAATTCTTATTCCCCCCCCCCTTCAAACCCTCGTTACAAACTTATCTTCTCCTATAAACAAACACTTCAGATTCTCCTTCTTGCAACAACCCTCACATGACCCTTGGCTTCATTGAACCACTAGTGTTCCCTAGCGTCTGGTGAGTCTGTCTCATGGTTAAGACAGGACTATCCCTGGGAGGACTCGCAGGCACTCGCCAGGACAGGCTCCTGTCCTATAGTCTATACCTACCTCTCCTCTGGACGGACCGCTGGGCCATACCTCTATCTCAGCTGGATAATCTATTCTTAACATCGCAATGACCTATCCAGACATCTACCAGTAACCAGCTAGGCACAACTGATGATAACCAGATAGTGCTAATGACGGCCGTGCCCCACAGATGACGGGCCATCCCTGCTGGTGACTACTTGTAGTCCACACTTGCACAAAGACTTCAGGCCTTGCCATCAACACCTAGGATAGCTATATTGATGAAGGAAGAACATTATCCCAACACCCGCATCCACCGTGCCCTGGATGCCCCAGACGATAAGACACCTTGGCCCTGTAGAATGCCCAAAACATTTGGCAACACTGTGAACACCCACTAAAGAGTTACCTTCCTTCTTCTACCAGCATACACACCATAATGGCTTTTTAAAGCGGAAAAAGCTTTTACAAATTCTTGGTTTGCCCGGATTCAATTCCGAGGTTTTTAGTAGCATTGTTGCTAATCTACACTTGATACAGAATGCAGCTGCACTGAACTGGAATCCCAACACTTGGGACTAGGAAACTGTGGAGCTCAGTGGTCCCTGCATTCCTGTTGTGAACGGACTTGTGCAAAGGCATCAGTGCCCCATGTCTGCAATTGCCAAGCTCCCGACCTAAAACCTACCACCCATAGATAGTGCAATCATTTCCAGGCAGAGCGGCATTATCCCTGTACCTCGTCAGATAATGGGGGACCAGACTGACGCTGTGTCCGGAGGGGTTGTGACCGGCATCGCTGCAGCCAAACATGGTACCAAGGAAGCTAGACTAGGGACAGACGGGGCAGACTATAGCATTAAGGGGAAGCAATTCCCGAGTCGGAGTGCCCTTAACCCAGAGGTGTGCCATTGATGGAAGTTGCTGAGGTGAGCAAGAGATGAGACGGGCGGGCCATCCTTGAGGCAGGGCTGTGATGACTGACTTTGCTAGAACCTTGCAGCGCTACTCCCACTTTTCTTTTCTTCTTCCTACATTTTTATTGCTCAATTCTACCTTTTTTATACTACAGTATACTACTACCGTACCCTTTGTTGTTCCTAAGTTCACCCAGTTGTAGGCCTGTGTAAGTTGGATGTACTGCACCTTTTGGCCGGAGAACCTAACCCCCGGTCCTTCTTTAATCCTAGTAACCAAACCTGCCTCTCTAACACTAAACTCCCTTTATCATCGAAATTCAGTTTTGTTGTCCCCCATTATGTGAATCTCCAACAAGATGTTCTATTCCCCTTACCTCGCTCCAATCAATTCGGTCCCCAGGCTGTGAACCATTCCTCCACTTTCGCCCTTCGATCTATAGTGAGCACCTAGACAAGTAAATAAATAGGAAAGAATACAAAGTGCTGGCAACATCCCACATGTTCTTCCTGCCATAAACAATCTACTATCGATGACAAGCGACAAACTCTAGTCAAGACGGTCCCTGAGCTAAGAGCAGAGAAGGAGAGACGGTTGGAAGAGGCCGGATACCGTGAGCATTCACAATAGAGGTCGTTCCTCATCGAACTCACCAACCACCAGCGGACCTGAGAATGGGCCAAGCCACCCGGACCAACCTAACCCCGCAAATACATACCGGAAACCAGCGGATGCACAAGGAGTGGGGTCTCCAGCGATTCGATCGATGCAGGAGATTGGGGCAAGGCACGTTCCCCTACAATGTGAGTTCCATCTGTCCGTAGAAACCAAATGAAGCCGATGGTTCAACCCGTAGCCCGTCCGGGTAACCCCCCGCGCCGCCAAACGATCCCCACCATCAATTCTGGGGAAGCGTGAGCTACTTGTATTTTTATCCTGTATTGGGAATATGGTTGCTATAACCGTGCTCGTAAGTATGTGGAAGTTACAAAGACGTAGTGGGTGTGATATGGAGAGGCGAATGTAGCCAGCAGTAACAATAATGCTCACGATCAGAGCAGCACCCGAATTAAAATGGACTGGCAGAGATGAAATCTAGACCCAAACGAGAACACGTTCCACAAATAAGAGAATGTTCTTCTGCCCATATTTGGTCGTAGCGCTAACCTAAGAATCTTTAATAATATCTAGATACCCGACTTCGAAGACACCAGGAAAGTACAGGTAGAGTTATGCATGACCCAGGGCACGGGTTTCAGCCATTCCGTATTCCCCGGACAAAAGTCATCGGTGGGTTCACGTATGGTGAAAACACAAAAGATGGTCGAACTCCGGGGTCACTCTTGTCAATTGGCGCATCTTATTCCGAAACTGGAGTCTGCGCTGAGAATTTGCATAGGTGCCCGTACGAAAAAGTACCTATTTTGAAAATTGCCAATTTTGAATTGCCGGTTCCGACAATCTTGAACCGTGTGCTTCAAAATTTAAACATCACGATTAGAAGTGTTAAACACTGTTCTATGAAGAATTTATTCCCTCCCAGTAAAGGTGGTTGAGTTCTGGTGCTGTGAAATACTCGATTCCGTTGTGAAAGTGACCATCCACGGTGACTTTCGTCACCTTACTGCACAAGGGGACACGTTCGGGCATAGCAGCCAGTGTTACAAGATTTTCCGTTCCCGCTTGACCCCCAGTCATCCCAACCACTAAGACCACCCATTTTCACTCCATCGCTTCGACTTTCACCCCATCACTCGGATTTTTACTACATCGCTCGAATTACCCCTCCATCATCAGATCGATTCATAATGCTCAGGACTATTCGTGGTTCGTTTGGGCGCGCCTGCGGTTCCAAGAACCCATCTTTACCAACTAGTTACTTTTCATAATATTTTCAGCTTCCGTTTCCGAGCATCGTGACCCCATCGCTGTGATTGTAGCAGGTCTTGGTCACGCGGGCGTAGCCGTACACAGGTGAATACTCTGTTACGCGGATGCAGTGGAAGCGAAGGCTGGCCGCCAAGCAGCAATTCATCGGCTCAGCTAAATGGGCAATCGGGCATGCCAACCAACAGCGAGATCCAACCCAGCACCGCCAATACCAATCTTCGCCCTCACGGATGAGCACCGCCTGCGAATGAGATGCATCTAGATTGTAGGACGATTTTCCCGTCTCGTCACGGATCCCAGCGGCCCTTTGCAAACGCTACGTACTGGCAAATATTCGGTTGCATTGCCTCCAGCCGCTTAGTTTACACTCTTCCGTCCCCGCACGATACTCGTACCCCATGTCCCACTAGCAGTCTCAGGGCATCATTTCATAACACTCTCACCCCCATTTACAAACCAGTGCTAGTCCTCCATCCGCGGCACACATTGGAGTTGCTAAATACATGGACTATCAGACCCACCAGTCTCTCTTGTACTCCCAAGCCTTGTCGATTTCCTTCCCAACTTCCCATATGTCGCAATCTCGGTGGCCCCACTTTTCTGCGAAAATCGTCCTGCCTGTATTGATCCAGTGCCTCATGGCTTTTTCGAACCCCTAATTATTGTCTAATGTGTTAGTTCCCTCCTGATAGTACGGTGCAAGCTAAATTTACTTACCACCGGGTTGCGATAGAAGGGCTCCCCCTTTCCACCGCGTTGCTCAGCTTGCCAAAGATTCCGGCCGTATTCTGCTTCATTCTTCGCCCGGGAAATATCTTCCAGCAATTTATGCAAATTCTTGAACCTCTCGCCGTTCAGAGGCTCGCTCGGTGTTCCCGGATAGAAAACCGAAAGGTCGGGTACAGTTCCTCCGACGTCGAAGATATGCCCGACCCTCTCGTCGGTCGTAGTGTAATTCTTCATATGTAGTCTTGCATGGAAATCGCAATCCGTGATGTAGAAGGGGATGTGCGTATCCCAACCGCCAACATCCATATAAGCAGCCACGTTGACCAAAGCTAACCGATCGTAGGCAAAGAACTTGATTGCCCACCTCTCCGTCCTGTTCATGGAACTCCAGTTCTCGATGATGCTCTGGTAAAGACTCTTATACGGTTGTCTCTCCTCGTACGAGAGCACAGCAGAATCCATGTGACTCCAGTAGTAATGCCCCCACCCCTTCCGAAGAGCCGTGTAGAGAAAGAAATTTTGCAACTGAGCAAAGGAGAGCAAAGTAGGAGCGATGATCACATTAACCCCCAGCGCCCTCAACCTCGGATAGTCTATGAAGAAGGGATTCTGCAGCGTCAACAACCCGCGCTCATTGGAGTCCATCGTACCGGTATTATCCACAACGTAAATATCGACAGGGGGCCATCCCGCGGCAATATAGCTAACGACGGACTGCTGCAAAATAGGCCAATTCCTCGTGAATCCGATAAAAAGTGGAGTGGGGTGGTGAGATTTCGGAGGTCGGTTGGTGTCGAGAATTTGCGGAATCCGACCGTCGACAGCGGCCGGAAAAATCTCCACCGCGGGCTTCGCATCCGGGATAGGGGCCACGAAGGGCGTTGAAGGGGAATTAGGGTCCACCCTTTCCCCGCGAAGCACATGAGCTCCATACCCGAGTATCAAGCCGACTGCAAGAAGTGCAGTTAGAAAGGTTACGAGGAACCTTTGCCTAACGGTGAGCGCGCATGCCATCACGAAGTATGGTGAAATGCGTAGGTATTTTTGAGGAGAGAGAGTGTAACTAGGGGGTGGCCTCACAGTATGAGGTGTGTTGGGGGGTTCCGCAGGGTCCAACCCCGCGAGAGTACGCAGGTTGCCCGGAGTCGGAAAAGTTATGTTGGAGTAAGAAAAGAAAAAGATTGAAAAAAAATTAATAGGCAGAAAGCAAAGTTTGATATCTCGCTAAGAAGGAAAACGTTGCCTGGAGAGAAAAGAAGAAAAGGAAAGGAAAGGAAAATTAACACACGAGCGTCGGATACAAGCCTGGCCCTACAAACAAGAGCAAGGTACAAACCACCAGGGCCTACCCCTCACCAAAAAAATACAAAAATTGTCCTCCCCACAACCTACAATGCACCGCCCACAAACTTGAATCCAATTCATACTATGAAAAGCAGTGATAATTGTCGTCGCAAACCGTTGACGGAAAAAGCTTCCGTGTCACAGCATGAGATGATACCAAGTACAGCACTCGTGGGCACTCACGAGCTCCAACACCCAATAGGCTTCGGGCCAGGTGGCATTCGGGTCACAAAGTCGGACCCACTAAGACGGCTTTGCTCCACCATTCCAAGACTCTCTCTCTCTCTCCCCACCATAAAAAAATAACATTTTTCCGAGAGCAGCAGATTTTTTAATACTCAGCACAGGTTTTCTCGGAAGGGAAATTTGTAGCATGGTCGGGCAGAAGATACCCTTTAGCAGTTTCTCTTAAGAGTAAAAGTAATCGGAGCCCTCACTCAGAAATAATAAAAACAGTGGTGATACGAAATATGGCAACTATTGTCACGATATTTTTCAGCGCCACTATTATCGTCACTATATATTCAATCAACAGACCTTTTATTCATTCTCCCTTTACACAGATCCTACTGAAGGATTTCCACCGCCTAACCATCCAATCAATTCTTCCTTTCGAGTAAACCCACGGTATTTACTTGAATAATCAAACTTGGCGCTAGGACGTCGGAAATTCCCTCCTGAACGGTCGTGAAAACACTGCGAAAGCCGACTCCCCCAACCCAGCCTAAGACGAAAGAAAAAAAAAGGCACCGCACCTTACCAGCGAGGGAAACTCCAACTCGCTCGCAGAAGGTTCAATCATCCCAGTAAGCACTGTATATTCTCCCCCGGCAAACAAGCCACCGTATCAGCTGGCAAGAGCCGTCCAGCGCTTGTTATGTTCAATATTTCTTTCCTGCTAACTTTGTCGCAAAATCGCAACACGACACAGACTTACTCTTTCTAGCCGAGACTAATCCCTTTGGGGCCCTTATTTCCACGTGATAGGGTGGTTCGCCTCAGCCGCTTCTTATCCCGACCTGCTATTATATCCCCCAGATGCTTCCCTCCAGTTTCCGTTGTATCTTCATAAAAATGTTACTCTTCGTTACAGTGGCGTTTGCCGTTTCGTGCGGTGTGCACCACACACGCGGTGGTATTACCGTGCAGCGCTCCGCTATCAGTATTGGCTAGACCTATCTTCCCCGACGAAAATGATCGCCTTGCAGTGATTTAGAGTCAGGGGGGAATCTGCTTCTCATCTCTTTTTATGGTTTGGCCGGGGAAAAGGCACTCCCGACGCGCACTCCAATCATGTGCGATTTGTATTCGAAGTGAGCACCCCACGATGATTGCGCTGTCGTGTCATTATACCCAAGTGTTGGCCCGTAATGCAAGCGATATTGGAATTGTAGTGTGGTGAATTCACCCTTAAGGCCGATTCTACGACAACTAAATCCTCATCTCTCATATTTCCAGAAGCCGTCCAACGGCTCTAAATCCCAGCACCGCCCCCTCCTCCCAATCAGTCCATCACGAAACAGCCGTCTGGAGTCTTAAGTACCCGGATCACGAATGCTCACTCGCCCCTCCAAGAGACACCTCAACCCACCCCATTACTCAATAATAAAGTACAATTCGAACTTTACAAGATGCCAGACCCCTCTCATCCTAATCCTCTAAAACATGCGACCCCACTCCACCGCGCAACAAATACACCCTCGCCCTCCGTTGCAACAGTTCACCTCCTAAGACCAAACGGTATTTATCAATCCATGCCAACCTGAAGCTCTTTGCTACCACCACCACCCAAGATAAGTAGTTACCAATCGATACGCAGGAGTAAATGAAGCCGGTCCGATTCTCAGGACCCTGGGCCGGTATCCTATCGTGTCGATGGGAGGTGAAGCTGTGGATGGGCGCTATCAGCTGAAATGGGTGAGAGGCCACGAATGACAGCACCAAACCTAGTGACAATGAAACGGAAATAATTACCTTCCAAGGTACTCCTAATCTGACCAGTTAGACCGAGGGTTGTATTCAAAGCTAGTTACCTATCGCACGAGATAAGCAGTGACTGCGCTATCAGACGGTATTACATAGCAAAGGAGCGGGGAAAGAATGAAAAGATACTTCTCACCAATAGGCAAACCGGCATACCGTATGAATCGTGAAAGATGGTGACATTTTTAGGCCATGATTTTCTAAGAAGGGTGACCTACGGAGCCGGCGAAATTATCCACAAGATCCTAGCAAATAATTAACAACAAGCATCTATCACCCCTCCTAATCCTCCCCACTCTGCGCCAGCACGCAACGCACATCCGTAAGGCGCATCCCAAGCTCCATTGCAATCTTCGGCAAGTGGTGACAGTAAATCTTCTTGTCATGACAGTGCGTAAACAGAACATCGATACCCCGCTCCGTGGCCACCTCCAAATCTAACTCCAAGGCACGAAGCATACGCCACATGGCGTCCACAAAGTTGATGATCGGATGGTCACCATTGTAGAGCAGAAGGCAGTTGACGCAGGCTTGAACAAATTCGAGCCGCCGCTCCTGTGAGCGGGTCAAGTTCATGTCCAGGTCGTGCTTCCCAATGAACTCGGCGACGTCTGTACCGGTGCTGCTACCCTCGGCGCACCACCCGATCATCCGATCCCTCTTATCGGCGTCTTGGAGTTTGCGGGTTGAGCGAATGACCCTCTTGTCGATAGCGATACGGCGGACTTGGCGCGGAGGAAGAGGAAGTGTCAACGATTAGATTTGCTGGGACGTGGAACGGCGATGAGGCGGAGGATAGACTTACCCCTATGGGGGAGAATTGTACCCCTGGCCGGAGATCCGTGGTATCTGCGAGGTTGAATACTTCAGCTAAGACTGTGTGCTTGTCAACGTAATGCCTTCAGCCGTGGGATCTCTGCCAAACTCCGGAAATACTTACGCTTATTAGGCTAGACTTCTTCACAAGAGAGAGAAACTGGCCTTTGTCGGATGAAATGGTGACCCTGCCGGGATCAGCCGGTGGGGCGTTAGGAATCGGGGTCTCCATGGTAGGAGCAGGCGGCTGTTTCGTCAAAGCACGTCCGCGGAGATTCATCGCCGCACTCAGCATGGGCCATGGGGAGAGTGGTTTTGAGTAGACTTTGTAACCCGCTAGAAAGTGGTGCTTGATTCAGGAATGAAAAGTTGTGCTGATGGAACTCGTGTCAACTCCTAGACATCACGTTTGATGGGAGAGGGAGGAGCAAAGAGGCAAGAAAATGGTGAATCTCTCCCCAGCGCCGAAAGTGCAGTTGGGCTGAGTTGTCAATAGGGACCAAGTAGGCGGGAGTGGGGGCGGAAGGGAAATGGTGGGTGCGTTAAGCCATTCTGGCCGCGCGTCCCATAAACTGCATCTCGCCCCTCGGGTGCATAGCGATAAGAGCTTAGGCAGTGGCACCAGTTGTCCGGGATACTATCGTGGAACGAGTAGACACCCATGCACACCACATGGTTACTTTAGACTGAAAATAATAATTCCATAACCATGCGCAGAGATAGTGGGGGGAATTGTGATATGTAGGTATATTGCTTAGAGGACTGGGCATTCGGGCTTCAGAGTGACCCTTGTACGACAATATATGGATTACAACTTCAAAACACAGATACACATTTCCCGAAATCACGATACCCAATCGGCCCCAGTTTTATATTTCTAGCTATACCAGAAAGTTTAATAAGAATAACCATAAAAGTTAGGAAACAACCCCCCCCCAATCCCACCACCTCCACCCCATCCTTCTATCCTCCACGCACCAACAT